>JAKLLX010000088.1:0-93036 GCA_022813745.1 Naganishia kalamii
CCCCCCCCCCCCCCCCCCCCCCCCCCCCCCCCCCCCCCCCCCCCCCCCCCCCCCCCCCCCCCCCCCCCCCCCCCCGCGTCAGTGAAAGGTCTCTTAGGGGATTGACGGTTGCCAGGTACGCGGTGACGCACTCTCGGCTTATACTTGTGGAAATCGGCAAGACGCGCTTTGAGGAGACTCTGCCTTCGTCTATGGCGGTCCTGAATGCTGATCAACGATTTGAGTCTCTCGTAGGACGGTGTTGTTCAAGCTGCACGCTAGACGAAATGCAATCAAGATCAGTTAGGTGCGTCTCGAGATCTAGTGCCTTCCGTTCTTACACGATGGGCGCGATCCGGCGGCACTGTGCACTGTGCAGCTCGGCGTTGGTATCGGTAGTGTCCCCGTTTGTGGTAGTGTTGGACTGTTGCCGAGACGGGTCGTGGGGAATATGCTTTCTACTGATCACTGAACGTGCAGACAGACATCGATACAATACTCAGTCAAGTCGGTCCGACCATCAATTTAATCACGTGACATCGCGATATGACGCCATGCAAGTATCAGGTAGAGGAACCAGGTATCGTTTACAGACCTGCAGTTTCTGATCTCGCTTCACGGCATCTACACGACCGGTATTGACGCCATCAGATTGTTCAACTTGGCTCACCCGTATCACGAAGCTCGGCCATCCTTTTCTCGGAGCTCGACGAGGAACAAGAACCAAAATACACGGAATCATCGAGACTGGAGACAGGGGACGCCAAGACCTCAGGATCGTTCTCATCTGTCTGACCTGTGCTCACCACTCACCGATCGTGAGTAGAGAGTAGCGTACGTACTCATCATCTGATATCTGAATGTGTCTTTCTGGTTGCGCTATCATCAGTTGAGTACTACCGCAACCGTCAAGTAAAAAGATGATCTCGACCACCGAAGAACATGCGGGAGAAGACGGAACAGAACAACAGGGAAGGGAAGTGGCGCAACATGTGAGTTGCTGTCCATTGCATGAGAGACTGTTCGTGGTTCGAGGCATGTCAGCAGAGCGATGTGCGAAGGGTGTGAGCGGTGTCGAGTGCAGCTCGATGCGTTGCAGAAGCTTTGCTTGAATGCCAGGATGTTTCCTCTGCCTATCAGTACGGAGGAAAGCGTCGAGGAATGATCAGCTCGCTTTGCTATTGAGTATAATCGGCTTGACCGGGGCGAAGTCACAAGCAGTAAAGACATGATAGGAGGTGTCGCTTGACGGCGGGTCAGGGGTCGCCCGTGAAGGTGCGCGCATTGCTGATACTCGTGCTTGTTCTCCCCTTCCTCTAGAAGATGCTGCCCGACCTGCCGACCGAGATCTTCGGTATCATTGCGGAATTGCTTGTCGGGGAGCATGCCTTCGAAACGACCGCTTCTCTAAACACCTGTTCAAGAGCGTTGTATGAAGTGACGAACCCCGTCCTGTGGGAGACTGTGCTCGCAGAGACGCCGGAAGCTCGTGAATCGTTCCGTAGAGCTCCATCAACGAACCTCAGATACACCAAGTAAGTTTCGATAGGGTATATACAGTGACGAACCGTTTTCTAAAGTGTTATGCAGATTCATCTTCTCGCATGGAGGCGTATCTTCGGAAATGCTCAGGCTCTTGACGAACACTATCATGGCCGTTGTCATCGGTCAGACCGGCACAGACCACATTTTCGACCTGGCGGTGGAGCGACCGATCTCGATACAAACGCTTGTTCGTATACTCGACACCCCTGTAAAGCATGAACCAATTACTCTCAACCACATGTGCTGTCCTGGCGCTCTGATGGGTCCTTCACCCAGTTTGGGAGCAGTCCACCCAGATTGCGCCGCCAGTAACGCAAGGCATCGAGAGCAACAGAAGCCGGTCGTCCGTCCTGTCGACGCGCTCTGGCGGGTAGACCTGCACGACAAGGGTCGCATATCCGGCGATTTGACAGCTCTCGCAACAGCGTCCAGGACGGAAGTCACGTTGATGTCTACCAGCATTCACGACCTCACCGAGGGAGATGACATCGGTACCAGACGGGTCGACGCCGCTATCCAGATGCTCAAACTGGTAGCGCTGCAACCTCGATCGGAGCAATCTCTCGAGAGGGAACGAGATTCAATGGTTACTATTCGTGGCGAATGCGATCACGTACCTTCCTATCGGCCTTGGCATATGATGCTACACCTCGAGCCATATGAAGTAGAACCCTTTATCAACAGGGTGAGTGGAAGACAGCTCCGATCTGAAGGGAGAGCTTACTTGTTGCTAACCACAGCTCGAGAATGAAGTACTGTATACACCGCGGCTCTTGCAAAGCAGGATCTTCTTATCGGTTGAAACGTTGTCTCCGCAAGACTACGTGTTACCGGTGCTTCGACGTATGCAGCAGATCTTCCAGAAGAACATTACCGGGCTCGAGCAGCTTCTGCCGATGCCTCAAAGCCCAGCGTCCGAGGTCTTCAAATGCGAGAAGCCCAGACGCGAAGGGCGAGGAGGACGAGTGCGATACGAGGCCGCCTCACTCATCGTATCTGAAGAGCGCGGAGAAGTCGTATTCAGCATTAGCGATATTAGACGGTCATCAATCCCGGACTTTTTAATCTGAACGCTGGGAGCGTGCCGGCGTCCGGGCGAGTACCTCTAGGAACAGCGGGCCCTCTTCCGATACGGTGGCTCATAAATGGTTGTATATAGTCATCGAGTGTCAGCTGTCGATCGCCAGAGAGTCGACCTTTATGGAATCCATGTGTGTTAAATCGTCATGCTGAGCTCTATTGGGCTCCGCTTTACCCGTTCTTTCGCGCCTCCGATATGCTGCCGCTGAGAGTTGTTACCGGCTGGATCCTTTGATAGCTGTTTCACCTTCCTGTGTTGATCCGCTGCGACATCAATGATTGGGGTCTGACCGTCTCTCTATCAACATACGGACAGAAACATCGTTTCGGTTTTCGTATATCCTACAACAGTAGCCGTCGTATATAGGCGCAATGGTATCGATATCCGCATCCTATGATCACGGTGACTGCCAATGGATGACGAGGCTGTAATTATCCATCAGCGCTTCCCCACGTTGAGCGTGTATGATCTACCTGCCTGATATCATCCACCATATCGAGAAACTCTCTTCGCATGACGAAGCTTCCCCAGCGAGTACAGCCCGTGAAGATCGTTTCGGACGATCGCTTGAGCGCACGGCGTGTCAACGGATCAAGTGTTGCGTCACGAGCTCGACGATTAGGCTTGTAGAGTTGATCCGCTCTGAAGCGAGGACACACAAAGCGAGCGGTCAGTACGTTTCGGCCTCATTGATCGGACGTAACGTCGACGATATTGCCTCCCCGTCTCTGGATCCGTTTGTCCCTTCATTCACAGCACTTCCACGTTCTTCCCAGCTCGCTGACGATGTCGTCCCTTCCCGCAATATCCGACATTTGGACGTTTGTGCCTTTCCCCGCGATCGCGTCGCCCTTCCCGGAAACATCCCGTTCGTGTCTACCAGTCTGCTTCACTCCGAGAGGCACCCTGAAACTGTTCCTCCCATCGCCGACCTCCCGGGCCTCTGCTGCTGATCTCCGTCATCCTCGCAGCGTGTTGTTACAGGCGCCGATGCCGGATCCGACAACCACTCGGACGAGCTTCGACATCTCCTCCGTACGTCTGCTCCCGGGCGACATCGACTTCCTCGCTGCATTCCTCCCGCCTCGAAAATGAGAATACTCACAGATCACCAACTCCATCTGCCTTCGTTCCTGGTATTGTCCCGCAGGTGAGCAGTCCCCTCGTTTGTCGGTATTTTGTCTCTGTATACCACTGCATTCGGAGTAGAGCTAATCGAGACTAGGGGAACGACAGCGCAGGATCAGCTTGGAGTTTTTGCTTACGGAAGTTGGCGGAGAATAGGTCATACGATGTGGACGTACCGAAATGCCCATCCTCGACTCTTCCCAGAATATAGCAGTGCGAAGGGCAGAGTTGTGCGGCATCCGACTCGGCGTTGCGCTATGACATTGTTGAGGGGTGTGTTTCTGGCCTCGCTCTGAGTTGCACTACGGCAACACCGGGGGAGAGACAGCAAAGAATCAGCTTGTGGAAGGTCAAGCGAAGAACACAATGCTAACGAATGTGACTGACGCCGTTCTCGAAACATTAAACAACGACGAATCCTAGAATCCAAATCGGCCTGAACGTTTCCGCGTTCGCCGCTGATGACCGCCGCAGAATAGTGGATTCGAAGAGCCGGCGAGTGACTGGTCGTGAACTGGATGCATTGTCGAGATGGTGTTGGCTTGGTGAAGTGGTGCAGAGATGCCTGAATCGAAGGAAGCGAGAATAGCGATAGCCAGATGAATGTTAGACGCGGCAGTCGTTGCTCGTTAGTCGAGGTCTCGGTCTCATGTCGCCTGGTCACGTGATCAAATCAAGCTCGGGCAGCTGCTCGGACCGAAACAAGAGGTATCTATCGACTATCGTGTCGAGATACACGCTACCTCGACCCATCGTACCATTCTTGCTACGCTTCCACAACAGGGGATCAGACCGCAGACACCACCCGACGGCCAAAACTGAAGTCATAGGACGCGTGTAAGCACAAAGGCAAGAAACGAGAAGATTTCTAACTGATCTTGCTTTCCAGCAGGTCTCTGCCTCTCGTTCATCAGCAGCAACCGCTCGTCCTCAAGAAGAAGAAGCTGGCCCCTCTAATCGGATGATAGTCACTGTGAGCAAAGAACAGCAACGGCCAACGGCTGTGAAGAGAACGGCGTCCCAAGCTGATCCCCTCGCTCCGTCGGCGTCAACTAGTATTGAGAAAGCCCTCCATCGTCTCATTGTCCCTCTGTATTCAACATGGCGCCTCAAAACTCGGATCGACAGAGCAGATCGAGCGCGTTGGCGGAAGTTGATGACGTACGTCCGGCGGTGAGTAATTGAGTTTCCGTTGGCTTTCACGTCGCGTATAAAGACATATCTGACGTGGTCACAAATGCCCTTACGCTGCCAGATGGCACTACCCCCCGAAGTCTTTGGGATCATCGCAGAGTTCCTCGCTGGCCACCATGCGTTTGGGAGTGTCGCCTCGCTCAACGCCGTCAATCACGCCGCTCAGCAGGGAACACTACCAGTTCTATACGAGACATTACTCTGCGATGAAGATGTTGGTGTCGACTTCTCGGCCGCTTTGTGTGCTGAGGAGGCAGTGGTTCCGTCGGGTTGTCGTTTTACCAAGTGAGTATTCGGGGACAGCATCACATAGACAAGACAACTAACCGAGTTCTCTGCTGATCCAGGTTTCTTGTGTGTCGTGAACAAGATCCCCTCGTCTTGCAGTCGATCGAAACTCTCCGAGATACCTTTCCGCAATTATCCATGATCATCACCATCGGTGACTGGTCCGCGAAAAAGCCTACCGCGGTCCGACTTCAACTCGTGCGCCCGCTTCGCCGATCCACCGTCTTCCGTGTCGTATGCAACACCCCGATGTATCACGCTCAGCTGGGTCGTAGATTCGTCTGTCCGCCGAGAAAGCTTCGCCAGGTCTCGACTTGCGCCGAGGGTAGACTTTTGCCGAGTGACGATACGGACAGTGGGACCCTTCCACCAGCAACGTTGCAGTTCTTCAACATATCGTTTCGTGGCCTGCCGTCCGAAAATGTCAGCGACAGTCACCATATCGATACTATACTGGAGTTGATCAAGGAAATCGGGCAGCAAGTCCGTCTTCGAGCAAGTAAACATGCCAAGCGGATTCATTCAATGTCCACAGCGTTCGGCCCTCTTTTCGATTATTTTCACCTCGCGATGGTTTTGCACCAGAAGGACCTCACGGCTCTGGTCGAACAGGTATGTGTGACATGTTGAAGGCATCGTTTACGTGTTTCGCTAACATGTCTTCTTGCCTAGATTTCTCGAGCCGCTGACGACTTTCCAGAAGTACTGCTCCCGCGAATCAAGTTCTTCATTCGTGAACCGCCTTCAGCAGAGTTCGTCAAGACAATCCTGGAAAGACTGCGAGCCCTGCACGACAAGCACCGTCCCTATCGACAACACCCCGCTGTAAAAGCGGTGGTGAAGCTATACACGATCAAAGGTATGCGTGCCGTATGGTTCAGAGACGTCGACAAGTACAGCGCATATGAAGACGAGCTCGCGGACGAGAATGTAAACGACAACGGCCACGCCGGTCGTCTGTCACTAAGGATCTGCTTATCAGACTCGCGCCTCATTCTCAAGACTGGCCGCCCGGAGTCGCTTCACGGTTGGGAATACTTCGAAGCCGAAGAGGGCGACGAGGGAAACAGTGATGCAGAGGGACTGCTGTTCATACCGTATGAAAGGACTGCGGATGTCGATTATGACCGAGATCACTTCGAGTACTAGATGAGTCGTGGTATATGTCGAGTATCATCTCGCGAGAAGAGCAAGACCGACTCATCTGCGCACTACATGCATGCTACATGACTCTTCCCTCTATGACACTTTCCTTCTTCTGAATGATCAATGATACGACAAGTTCCGATGATACGAAATAGTAAGATGAACGTGTATCGAGTACTGCTTGAAAATAACTTGCAACAATGTTGACTAGCACAGTTGCATATGACATTCAGTAAAGCAGCAATGCCAGTTACCTGATCCGCCTCTGAGAGAACTGAATGACATCCGAAAATAGTCCTAAATGAATCCGTCACTACGAACAGTAAACAGAGCCGAAATGTGCCCCTCATCCAGCGCCTCATCCCTCCTCCTTAAAGGGACAACGGTGGGCATAGGTTGCCGGACTCTCTCTTCCGTCGGTATGAAAACGGTACCGACAGTGGATCGCTTTTTCAAAAGCAGTCAGAGGCCACGCATGGCATAACGAAGGAAGAGCATGATCTCACTGCGGGCCTGTCGCACGCAGCATCTTGGATATCATGGGATGCTCAGAGACGGCGCAAAGATGCTTGTCACATTTCGATCCAGACCATGCTAGATAGGATTCAGTGATCACATCGCCTTCAAAAATTGGCCCCCGCGACCTTGCACAGATGAATTGTTATATATGTCACGCTTCGTATCTTTGACGCACACATGAGGCGAAGGACTAGCTAATGAAAAGAGAAGCACAACATCCGCAAACAAGGTTTCGACTACCATACAGTCTCCGTCTCACTTGCACTTAAATACGACACGTCCTTCCGCAACTGACACAATGAGATGGGCGTCTTGGGGTCCACTAGTATCGTCCGACTTGCATACCGACACGAGCGATGGTGGGCGCGCGGGATCGAACGGTAGTAGCTGTCCAGGCGCGGTGACGTTCTCTTCGAAGATCTCGCGCAGCCGTTCAACGATAGACAGCGGATACTGCGGGTCAACCTTTCCTCGCATACCGATGCAAAGGCGGCTCTGCAATATCAGCGGTGCAAGGCGGGCTTGATCGCGCAACTATATCGCAAGTACATGTCAGCCATGAAGATGATTCTCCCATGGCGTAAAGCGATGCTCACCTTGGTGATAAACTTATCCGCCTCTGCTTCGGTCAAGCTGAGATTCAAGTGCCACGTCGTATACGGCGGTGCATACATGCAATTAAATTGTCGCGCCTCGAGTGCGATCCGTTCTTTGTCGGCCAGGTGAGAGGGGTTGGCCTGCGCAGCCGAAACGACGAGCAACTGGATGGCGGTATCAATATGGTGTTTACGTTCGGCCTTTTTGGCACCGTGATGTTGGATAAAGGTATTCTCCAACAAGCTGTCGACGGTGATTTCGGGTCGCGGAGCCGATGGGGTGCCGTAGATATAGCCATCGTCGTAAAGCTTGACTCCGGAAATCACCCCAACAGGTCGGTAATCAGGTAATCGATCGATCCTGGCAGATTGTTGTTGCACGGCTGCACATCCGGGAAGCAGCGTATCGTCCCGATCACCGGATCCACCTCCGAAATATTGCATGCATCTCATATGCATAAAGCTTCGCGGCGAATGCTGTAGAGGCGTTTGCAAGATGACGAGCAGGGTCGTCGTTGAGGTCGGCCGGTGTATATCCAGGTAGCAATAGTCGTTGTTATGAACCATCCTCCCGATGGCGACGAGCATGATGAGTTTCGGCATGGCGGCTTGTAGATCCTTATCCAGACTCGTGTTCCGGATGAAGACGAATCTGCGGATACGCGCAAGTGAGCTCCGTCCAGGACCGCGCCGTCTTCAAACCTACTTTGTGTATTTGAGGTTCACAGGCGGGTGGTCACAGTTCCAAGCGTAGCTACTGAGCCCGTCGAAAACCACGCTTTCCCAGAGCACCGGCGATGTCTCGGCGTGTACCGCTTTCGAAACGAGGTTCAGATCTGCAGCGGTCCCGAACGCGTGTGCACCGACGAGGTGTTCCGTGATGAGGCCGAAGATTTCGGTGGGCAGGGTGATAGCGTCTTCCTATGACAGAAGAGCGGGAGAAAAATCAGTACCCAAAGGGTGTGTTGAAAGGCCCATTTCAAGACAGTTGCACATCGAGAAGTCCCGCCCGGACCCGTTCCGAGGTAGTACGCGGACCATGGTGTCTGACACGGAAACCAAATCCCCTGCGCGCTAAACGCAACCCCAAACCTCGTCCTTCCCTCGGCCTCGGCCGTCCAGATACCAATTTGGGTCTATTTTGCCGACCTCGATGCCGACTTCAACGATCGGTGAACGCCTGCAACTGCGTTCGCCGACGATCACACCTGCGACACGTCTCCATATCCCCACCACGCCGTTTCCCCATTGTTCTCCAGGCGAGTCTTAGAGAACTGCACTTACATCGTCCTTGGACGTCTTCCTACGCTTCACCGCTCGTCCTTCTGCATTCTGTGATCCCGTATCCCGTTTCATCGTTTTCCAACAACTCGACAGTCCTATGCCCTGGGTGCTCATAATTCAGCTTTACGCCAATTCGCAGACGGAAGACTGTCCCCAAGAGTGCAACGCGATGCTTACACCTGTCCCAAGGAGGCTACCGTCGAGGAACGGTTGATTGTAGCGGATCCTTCCGCCGTCGGGGATCGTTCGGCCGTCTTGCGTCCCAGTATCGCTGCCGTTCGATATGTCTCTTGAAGCGGTGATGTAGGCGATGCAACGCCTTGAAGGCGTTCCGGCTACCCAGAACCCAGAAATGCGAGAGTTATGGTCGATTTCAAGAGATAAGGATGTCGCGTATCCAGGTCTCAGATCCTGTGGTCACGTGATCGGGGAGAATGACGACAGCTTTCAGCCTTGCCATTATCGTTTCAGCGCTCTACTCGTCCCGGTTCAACTCGTCGCCAGCGGTCGTAAACAGTAGCACGCCGGGATCAGTATCAGCTCGAATCGACCAGCACTCGGTACGATGGCAGCGGCGGACGTCTGCGTGGAGGTGATGTGCGTACGGGAGATAGGCGTGCATTTGATTCAGGTGTGTTTCGTTTGGAATACGTACTGCCGTCTTTGCCTGGATGCTGACTCGATATCTTGCGAACAAGTATCGCCCCTGGCCACTCCCACTGCAGCTCAGCGACGCCGATGACGCCGACAAGTCGATGTCAAGCTCCGGAAGAAGTGCGAAAGGATACAACCAGCATCCCGTTCGTCAAATGCCTTTGTTCGATCACGCCAAAGGACTTTGATCGCCCAACAAGACTCGTGGTTGCATCGCATATAAGCCGCGACACAAATCAATGCCCTTTCTCCTCTCGTCAATGCCCGTCAAAGAGGATAAAGCAAGATGGCAATGGATGCGAGGACCGATCAAGATGTCGCCCTCGGGATACAGGCGTTGGACATCTCACCGACAGTAAGGCCTCGGTCCCGCACCCATCACCTCTCGAACAGTCCTGATCTTTCCGCTCCACAGGTGTCTCTCCCGTCTGACATCATCACCGTCATCGCCGAACATCTCGCGGGCCTCTCCGCGTTCGGATCCCTCGCCTCACTCAACGTCGCGAACCACGAGACCCGGGACGTTACGTTGCCGGTGATGTACGAGACGCTGCTGCTGGATCGGATGAACCGGGATGCATTGGCCAAGTTGTTGGAGACGCAAGATCTTCCGGAGAGGTTTCGGCATACTAAGTGAGTGTGCATTCGTACCCTTCTGAAACGACGCTCATCCTTGACGGCTGCAGGTACATCACATGCACCGACGACGGACGTATGTGCCTAAACTACAGCTCTCATTACCGCCAACGACTGCTCCGCCTCTTTCCCAACCTCGTCATGATCATCCGCACCGCTCCGAAATACCACATGGGCCTTCCCCGCTCCGGCGGCGTCGACCTCTTCCGGCCGATGACCGCGTCGGCCATGCTCCAAGTGGTGTATCGCACGCCGGTGGTGCACCCGCGGAACTTGGGTATCCGGCCTATACGCTCGATCAATGGGATCTGGATCTCCCGCGACGGCCGACTCATCGCAGAGCCGGACGTGGAGATGCCGATGTTTCTTCGTGCTGGGGTCGGGATGACGATCACCGGAGGGGATACCCACATCGAAGGGTACACCGCGACGGACATTGCGGGATTGACCGCGACGGTCTTGCAAGTGCTCAAGATTGGCGGACGGGAGTATGCGGATCCGCAGAGCGGATGGACGAGTCACTTTGGGCCGCATTTGGAAGTGCTGCTCACGTCGGACGCGCTCGAATCGTTTGTCGAACAGGTGAGTCCCTGTCTCTTGGCACAAGGTATAGCGCGCTGATCGTCTACGTCGGCAGTGGTCTCGTTTCGCATCGAGTGACCCTCGAGCTCTGCTACCTCGCCTCAAGATCTGCATCCGCGAGGAACTGCCCGTCACGCGATCCCGCGAGATCCTCGACGCCATGCGCCTCACGTACATCGACCACCTGAACGTCTTCTCGCACATTTCGTTGCCGGAGGGAGCAAAGTATAGCGTTGTGCAACTCGAAGTCACGGGCAAGGACGGGATTGATGATGACGCGGGGAGGGGGAAGCATGAGGCCATGTTGCAGATATGGAAAGAGGGGGAAGAAGTTCGAATGGGGGTGGACGTAGAGGTTGAGGAGGAAGAGGAGGATGAGTGGGATGAGTGAGCGGGCGCGGGTCGATGATTCGCCTTTTGCGTGATTGGCTTTGACAGATCGCGTCGGACATTGTACAGCAGTATCAAACGTAATATGAGGATGCGACTGCGGGCGAAACGTCGTAAACTGCTCATGTGGTTATCTGAACGGCAGCTGGGGATAGGCATCCTTACATACTCGGGAAGACCATCGCAACTTCCGCCCTCGCCCATAGCTTGCGCCGGCTGCGGCTGAAGCATCGGGAAAGCGGATGTCACCGCCGTCAATAAGGTGTTCAGGGTGCGTGCAGTCCCATTCCGAGATGTGAACAATTCATCATATCAAGAGGTAGCGTGTGGTATTACATAACAATGGTCCAGTCACCCCTCTCAATTCACTGCCCTCTGCATATAACGCCACGTCACGGGGTGTCCGAGGGTGCACCAGTCGCTCGATACCGCGGCAATCGACGCCTGGACGTGGTGTGGGTCCTTGAGCAATAGCGCTGCTCGCTGCACCACCCGCAGCACCATCAAAAAGCATTGTGATCGTAGTCGTCATCACCATATCCATCGTCCATGTCTTCCGAGTCGACATCGTCCTCGTGTTGTCTGTTGAGGCACGTCTCCGGAGATTCGATAGCGATCTCGAAGCGGAGAGTGCCGTGAGTGGTTTTCCGCAGCGTTAACGTCCCGTTGTAACCGATGTCCGCAGCGGCGATCCTCTCTTCTCGCACAGTGACCGCGTCCGCGTACTCGTTCCACTCGCCGAACGAATCAAAAGCAAGCGTGTTGATACCGTAGATGGAATCCAGATCGATCTCAAAGTGCGGGAGACGCTCCGGTGCAGGAAAATGCGCCTCGTACATTTTGCGCATATGTCCAAATACGTCCTCCAGGAAAGCCGGTGTTGGTGCTCCATGTACGAAGATAATGAGGCAGCAGTACAGAATTTCGGGATGCGCAGCAACGATGACGGCGAGATGAGCAACCAGGGCTTTGCATTAGCTTGGACGTTCATCAGGCATGGCGACTTACTCTGTCTGCTAGTATCCTAAGCTTGTGCCCATGAAGAAGCAAGCCAAGGTGACAGCCCCGGAACAAGCCATTCATGGGACTTCGCCCAGAATGCACCGTCCTAGCGAGCCTAGTCGTATGTTCCTGCTGTCCGACTGCCTTGATCATTTCCACGATAGTGTCCAACAGGAAGTCATTGGAATCGGCGATGCTGACCGCGGTACCTTCGCGCAAAGGGGGATCGACACGGCGCCGAGCTGGGTATCTGAGCGAAATCGAGTTGAGCATGTTTCCCGAGGACGCGCGTCGGGTCATGCTCCGGAGTGGCCCCGTGAGCCGGGGCCAACGACGCTGTGCTCCGAAAGCCACAGAACTGGCATAGGCGAATCAGGCGTAGCCGACGTCCGCTGTAGTGGAGAGACAGGGGGATGGTGGATGGCTGTATTTAGAATGCGGCCGCGAGGCGTGCAGGTCACGACTCGCCGCTCGTCGGGTGTTACGAGCGCGTCAATGTCGATTTCACAGCGATCCAACATCGACAGATGAAGCGGAATCTGGGGTGTTTGACGGAGGTTTGACAGAGCGCAGGCAAACCGAAGAGGGTTTCATGTAACTTTGACGATGCGTTTGACAAGGCGGGGCCGAGATGGCCCTTTGACCGGGGTTTGACACGCGCTTTTGCGCAAACCCAGGCTTGACGATTGCTTTAACGCGCATCAAACCAGCTCATCTGCCGCTGTGACAGCCCAACGCGGTCTAGTTTGCATATCGGGCGTCTCTTCTTCCCCGCCGTTCCAAGCCGGGTCCACCGAGTATTCCACGCGAAAGGAGTATTATAGTCGTAAGATGCTAGTTGATACAGTAGTATGTCCGTCAAACGTTCACGGGCTACATCAAGCGGTTCATGTATCCCGCTCCACCCTCATCTGCCTTGCCCACGCCGGATCACTTGTTGTACCCCGTTGGCGGCGCACCGGAAGGCGGCGCATATCCGTTCCCGCCGTACGAGTCGTGACCACTGGGCGGGGCACCGGCGGGCGGGGCGTACGAGTTTTGGCCGGAGGGGTAGTACGCCTGCGCCGGGGGCTTGGTATACGCCTCGCTCATCTCGGGTTGAGTGTTGTAATAGCTGCTCGCGGCACCGCCCTCCGTGTTCCCATACGACGACGTATTGTTGGTGTTGCCGTACGACGCGGTGTTCCCGTACTCGTTTGCCGCGGGGTAGTACCCCGTCGCGGTGTTGCTCGCGACGGGGAGGACGGTGTTGCTCGTCCGCTCGCGCCTGCGGCGGAGGACGGCGCGGAAGATGAAGAACCAGAGGAGCCAGAGTGCGAGGAAGGCGGCGATTGCTGTGGGAAGGGGAAGTAAGCACGAGGTAACGACGAATGGCATGCGTTTGATCCCTGCGGACGAAGCGCGTGTCTTCCCCCGACACGTCAACACCGGTCCCATACACCTCGCGGTCCGCCACGCCTCACGACGACCCGACGTGGACGT
Source organism: Naganishia kalamii (assembly GCA_022813745.1). Lineage (NCBI taxonomy): Eukaryota > Fungi > Basidiomycota > Tremellomycetes > Filobasidiales > Filobasidiaceae > Naganishia > Naganishia kalamii. The sequence goes on from JAKLLX010000088.1 coordinate 13,507, forward strand.
GTGTCCGACTCGCCCGACCGACGGCAAGGAGAGCCTTCCCCCTGACGCCCCCCATCGAACTGAGCCAAATAACCAGAAGAACGGGGACTCACGGATCAGGATCGCCACGAGGTAGATATTCCGCCACCCCGTCCTCCTCCGCCGGTAGCCATAGGGATACCCGTACTGGGCCTCGACGGACGTCGGGGCTGCCGCCAAGGCGAGCAGGACGAGGAGCTTGATGCGTGTGGATAGCGTGGTTGACATGATGTCTGGGAAAGGGTAAGAGGGCGTTACGTAAATGAGGGGAAGACGTACGTGGTTGTGAGATGACTGATGGGGGATTGACAAACGCTCAGACGGGGGACGTGGTGGCGTATATGAACGAGCCAACCCGTCGCCATCGTCAAAACTTCGCAAACTGCAAACTGCGTCCTGCAAAAGTTTCGGATTCGCGCAAGATGACGAGCGTGACGTCATCGACTTGGCGCGGAATAATAGCCGAAGAAGGAAGTACAGGTACAGGGAAGAATAGGATGGACAGGTCGAGGGAGGGACAAGAAAGACTCGACAAGACGGGCAGCCAACATCCAGATGCACAGCAGCTATAACCTATAGCCATAGACAACGGACATATGCACATATGCCTCACGCCCCACAAACGACCCCTAATTCGGCTTGTTGACAATCACCCCGTCCTCGGTCTCCTCGTCCGTCTCCCCCTCGGACCCCACGGCAGCACGCTTCACGCTCTCCCCGACATCGCCCACGAGCGTGCGCGCATCCACCGCGCCCGTCTGCGCGAGGTCTTCGCTCGTCGCCGACTTGCCGCTCGGCGAGCGTCTTCGGACGCCGCTCGAGGATTCGGCCGTATACGAGGGGCGGGCGTCCTGCAGGAGGGGTTCCTGTTCCCCTTGTTCCTCGATACGGGCTGAGTTGGTGGCGGCCTCGGGGCTGGGCGTCGAGATCTCCCGGAGGGTCTTCAGCATCTGTTCCCGGACGTCGTCTGCGAGCTTGCCGACCTCTGCAGAGGTCATTCCCTCGGTCGAGATCGGCGGCAGGACTAACCCACACAAGTCAGCGTTGTATACCGGTAGCAGGAAAACGGACATACCCTTGACTTTGAGCACACCCCGTTCCATCCGTGTCTTGCCGTCAAACAGCCGATGATAGCTCTCACACACGACCGGAATAATCGGGACATTCGCTACACCCGCACATCAGCACACACAAGGGCCCGGGGGTTTCGGAGACGCACCTTGCACGGCGAGGTGGAACGCGCCCTTCTTGAACGGCAGCAGATCGGGGACGGGCCCGCTCGAGCGCGTGCCCTCGGGGAAGATCCAGAGCGAGACCTGGACGCACGAGTTCAGGTCCGAGGCTCGGGGTAAAGGGGAATGAGCTTACCCCTTGCTTCTTCATCGCCTCGCCGGCGGCGTTCATCGCCTTGACGGCGTCCTTGCTGTTCTTTCGGTCGACGAAGACGGCGCCGGAGAGGCTCACTGCGCGAGCGAGCGAGCGAGCACGCCGAGACACATTGCAAGAGAACGGGAAAGCGAGAGGGGGAAGCGGCAAGAGCTTCGATCAGCTTCGTCCTCGACGAGTTGCGCCCGCACGTACTGAACCAACCCAACAGCGGCATCCACTTCAGTTCCCGCTTGGCCATGATCGATGCCCGTTTCGGAAAGATGCGGCCGAGGTAGAGAATGTCCATAAAGCTGTAAAGAAAGGCGCATGAGCATGTGGATCAGGGAATTTGCCTTTGGGAATTGAAAGAGGCGCAGGACAAAGTGACGATCGAATCGAGACAAGTGTCGGAGCGACGTCCGCTCACATTCCCGCTAAGCATTGCATGATTCGCCCGCGTGAGATGTAGCTCTTCCGGAGCACGAAGAGCCGCCCAAGCGAGCCCATCGTTTCGCGTCGAACACCGCCTCTAGACCCCGGAGACCCGCCATCTGTCATGCTCTGGCGAACCCGGGGAAGGATCTCCTCACGCATCCCCGTCGGCGTACGTTTCACGAGTTGCTTATCGACGAGTGCGCAGCCTTCGAGCGGTTGCATCGTTACAGAGGCCTCCTCTCTCCGCCGCAACTCGCGAGACGTCTTGAATATCGTTCGTTCTCCTATCGACGATACCGCACTCTTTCCGACGAGATTGCCACGTCGGACAGCGCATCCAGACGACGTTTTGCGTCCGACACGGTAGACATCACGGAACGGCTTGCCATCCCACGATCTCGCCGGCAAGCCGTACCGCCAGAATAGGCAGAACCGCGAATCTCGTAGCATGTCCACGATCGGCGCAAGCCGCCGCTTCGCATTGCCGCCGAACTTGGCCCTCCACTGCCATCGCCACATCCGGGAGACGCGCGGCGACCGTGCGCCCTGTCACGCTCCGTTCCGAACATATCCCCCGTCCTGTCGAGCGCACCGTGATTCGTGGCATCCAGTGTGGCAAGGACAGCACGACGACATCCGTCACCGCTCTTCCCCCACCGCGATCTTTCCACACCCTGTGAACGGCATGTCCTCCCACCAATGATGTACATGCTTGCACCCGTGTTCGCGCTTCACATCCTTGCAGCATCCCACGCCGCACGTCGCGTCGGACAGGGATCCATCGTCCTTTCCCCGGAAATGCGCAAGCTTCCCTTCACCAAATCACTCTCCCAAGTTGAGACTGACGTCCGTTCCACAGTTCCGCGTCCGCTTCGTCCGCTGCGCCCACGCCTGCGCTTTTTCCTCGGCGTGTAGCGGAGCGCCACTGAATCGACTCCCGGCTTCGACAGACACTGCTCAACGAGACAGATGATGCTCGCGTTTGCACGTTGTAGCTGACCTCGCGTGTCCTACGTCGCGATCAGGGAGGAATTCAAGGCATGCTCGCGCGTCCTACGACCACTCGAAAAGGCATCCTCGCTCCGCTCGACGAGACATCTGACTCTCGCTGCGCTCGGGAGACACTTTCTTCTCGCTGCGCTCGGGGAAGTCGCTCCGCTCGACGCATTCTCGCGCGTCCTACGACGCACTCGGGAAGGATTCCTCCTTCCGCTCGACGAGACGCTTGATTCTCGCTGCGCTCGCACGACTCTGCGACGCTCGAGGCATTCTCGCGCGACCAACGACGCACTCGAGGATTCCTCGCTCCGCTCGACGAGACACTTGATTCTCGCTGCGCTCGGGAGACTGTCTGCGACGCTCAAGGCATTCTCGCGCGTCCTACGACGCACTCGAGGATTCCTCGCTCCGCTCGACGAGACGTCTGACTCTCGCTGCGCTCGGGAGACACTTTCTTCTCGCTGCGCTCGGGGAGACGCTTGATTCTCGCTGCGCTCGGGGAGACACTTTCTTCTCGCTTCGCTCGGGAGAGTTTTCTTCTCGCTTCGCTCGACGCCGCTCAGGGCGGCTCTCGCCTCGTCTCCTCGCTCCGCTCCTCACCTCGCCTCGACGACGCACCTCTGATGATTCCCCACCAACACCGCACACCCCCCCTTCTCCCCCCTCCTACTCCTCCCCAACACCTCGTCTAAATGCTCATACCCCTCCACCTCGAGCTTGATCCCGATCAGCGGGGAACAGAGGTAGTAGAATGACCGGGCGGTGAGGTAGTTGATGTTCAGGCGCTGCCGGACGTCGAGGGATTAGTGTTTGTTCACGGGGAGAAGGGAGGTGCTTACCTGTCCGACGATGGTAAGAAGAACAGAGTAGACGACGCCCAACACACTGCACACGGCCAACGTGCCGACATACCACCCGAGATGAAGCACAAACCGGGCCTTTCTCAGCGCCGGCCGCGTGGAATAACTGATCCCCGCGGCGGCGGCCGTCAAGAGCGAGACGACGGAGATGGTAGTGGTTGTAATCAGGGCGAGTGGTTTACTGAGGATGTGGGCCATGTTGCTGATAGTTGGCGGATGGGACGAGCAAGGGAGAGGGGACAAGAGAAGAATACTGTAGCAGAAGAAGCAGAATGGATATGAGAGTAGCCGAGGAGCGGGCGCACCAAAGATCGCGCTTCAGCTTCATGGCTTCGGCCTTCAGTAACCTCATGCATCAGCAGTTCAGCATATGCACCACCAAGAATGCGCCGCAACCTGGTCTCCCGAGTCGCTACGTATGTCTAGTGTGCTGCGAATCCACCCAGGTTGGGGCGAACACCGTCCCGTGACCTGCTCTTCAGCGGTTCCGACTCGCCATCGTTGCAGGAGAAGTGCAGGGAGGACTCGAGCGCTCGAGGTTTGCGTGGCGAGGAGGATACCTCGAGGTCACATCACCGTCGACGTGACATTGTCTTGGCCCTGATGTATATCCAGACTCTCACAGTAGGATGGTATAAGCACTCCAGAGCTTTGGCGGTGTCAACCGCGGTTAGAAGGGCAGATCATGTTGTCACCCCATGCCTCGAGCGCACGCCGAGGCCATCCGTAGTCATCGCGGTGGCCTGATACATTCTTACACCTCAAGGAGAGGTGGGCATCACGTTGTTCACTTGATCGCAACCTAAGCCGACAACCATCTAATCAAGCAAGAGGACTATCTGCGCATCTTGTTCCACATCTGGCAGGGCGATGTTCCGCCTCCCTTTGTTAGATGGAGACCTATGTAACCCTGGGCAGCAGGCGAGAGTCGAAGATTGCAAGTCGTGGGGACGCAGATACTCGGACTTGGACGGTCTCTTTCCTTGTCGGTAGTCGCCCTGGTGCTGATGTACACTGACAGCAGTCGCGAGGCCATGCAAATCCTTTTCTGGCAGTCCGAGCGCCTGCGCCATTTGTGCAGGCCAGCAGGTCTCTCACACATGCTTCGTTATCTACCGGACCGATGCAAAAAGCAGGCACCTTGCTTGACGCAGTCCCCGCGGGCGTCCAACAGCGATATCAAGGAATCGTTCCGTCATTTTAACTTCCTCTCTCAGAAACGCAGGTTCGCTTCCTATCGACATGTTACTCTGCGCTGATGAACAGGCTCAGATACGCATCCCCTGTCGTCGGTGATATTTCCGTGCTCTCTTCCCTGTCTATGCCGTTTGATGAGAGCCGTAGCTAGCAGGGTCAAGGTGTCCTGGAGGTTCCGTCGCGCAGATACTTCCCAAGGCCTCGAGCGCACACACAGCTCATCTAGATGATCAGTCGCAGCCTCCTATATCCTTCGCTAGATTCCACAGTCGACGAGTAGTCCGACGTCGTGGGCCAGCGTCTGGCAACGAAGTCAAGGGAAGCAGTCAAGGACGCTGTCTGCCCGACGTTACGGTTGTCTTCCCTGTAGAACTGCTGACAAGATCATCCATGTATACCCTGCGGGAGCGAGATGCGCCTCACTGGGGATTTGCGCCTCTGATACAGCGTAGAGCTGTTTCGTCCACTTGTGTCGCCAGTTTGTTTACTGAGTGGTCTCTACACCAGGGAAGAGGAACATCTGTCGCACCTCGGGTCCTCCCCTTTCCCCATCTGACCCGCACGGCATTGCGGCCGCTACCTCCTACCCGTGTTTGAGTAGCTGTTTGTATGCTTCAAAAACTGTCCCCTGCATCCTGAGCGCCAACTTGGCCGATGCGCTTCTGCATACGTGAGGAGCCTGACGGACGTTGCGGTCCGATAGTGCTCCTGTCTTTGCTCCAGCATCGCCGCACACCTCGAGCGCCGCACGACAGTCGTCGGCCATGCGCATCGTTCCCTGAAGGCTCGTGAGCTTCATCAGCTGCTCTCCCCAACGACCCATGCTCGAAAGTGAACAATGACGTCTACCAAGACCGACGAGGCACAGGCACGTCCTCACACAGCTCTTCGAAGGGCTGATTCCTCACGGTTTGTTGTCCACCATGTATACCTCCGACTGTCCACCAGCCCAACAGCCTGCCCCAACGGACATGTCCACCTCTTCCTGCCCCGCGCATCTCCTCTGACGCACGAGATATAGATACTGACCGCCCCGGACGAGCCGTAGCGCCCGTCCCCCGCCCGCCGCTAACGGTGTTCCCGGAGCCAACTCGCGCGAAATTCAAAGCTCTATACCCTGCACGTGACCGCTGAGACAGAGGCGGACAGGCAACTCCGAGCATTGAACACCGACTTGGTCTCTTGCTAGTTGTCGAGTTTCCCCATGGAGCACCACCGACAAGGGCAGGAGGATATAACACCAACGTCCCTGACACGAATCAGCAGGATGTGAACCAACAACGCAAGATGATCGCCCCGCGCGCCCTACTGGCGGCATTCGCTGCCCTCGCCCTGGCCAGTGCAAACAATACTCCCACGGACCAGTGTATCACCACAGACTCGTCGGGCGTCCTCCTCGCGTCGGCCAACCACCGAACGGTGCTCGTCACCTCTCCCACCTCGCCCAGCAGCACGCACCGACTCGCCGTGTCACTCGCCGGGGACATCCGAAAGACGGTCCCTGCGTCGACCGTTGACGTCCTCAACTCCACCTCTCTCGCTTCCCTCGGCGCCAAACCGGACGGGGAAACCTGGATCGTCCTCGGCTCCTTAGATGAATCCACACTCGTCAACGAGGCGGTGAACGCTACCGGTATCGACGTTTCCGCAACCCGTGGGCAGTGGGAAGCATGGACGATCGGGAAGGGGATGGCGGGGAGCTCAGAGGTTGTTGTTGTGGCCGGTGCTGATCGAGTGAGTTGATCGGCTTGACTGTGAGAGCATGCGCTGATTCGGAGAGTAGCGAGGTACGGCGTACGCAGCATATACCCTGTCGGAGCAAATGGGCGTCTCCCCATGGTACTGGTACGCCTTTGCTAAACATATCCATAGTTTTCGATGCTGAGTCTCATTCACTCGCAGGTGGGCCGACGTCCCTGCTACACAACACGACTCGGTCTCCCTCCAGCCATGCCACCACGCCTCACCTCGAGTCAAGTACCGTGGTATCTTCCTGAACGACGAACAACCCGGCTTGACCAATTGGGCGAACAAGCGGTTCCACAAAGGCAATAACCCTTCCACGACGGATCCGCTCGGTCAAAGCTTTACCGTGGACATGTACGAGAGCCTGTTTGAGCTGTTGTTGAGGCTGAAGGCGAACTTGTTGTGGCCTGCGATGGTGAGTGGAATATGCAACGGGTTTGAGCGGTGCTCATTTTTGTGTACAGTGGGCCGACATGTTTGCGGTCGCCGGTCTTCCCGCCATGCCCGGTAACAAGACCGACGGACATGATGCCGCGGGACCGAACCAGGTCTTGGCCGGTGAGATGGGAATTATCGTATGTCTTTTGCCACGATAGGACCGAAGAGATGTTGACGTTCTTTTGTCGTAGTACGGAACGTCGCACCAGGAACCGATGGCCCGAAACACTCCCGTGCGTCTCCTCTTCGCTCTAGCTCTCTTTCACGAGTCGCTGACGCTCGCAACAGGAATGGAACCAATACACCGGTCCTTGGAACTACACCTCCAACAAAGACGTCCTCGATATATACTGGCAATACGGTGCCGATCGAGCCGCACCCTATGAAACGTTGTTCACCGTCGGCATGCGAGGAAACGGTGATATTCCTCTTCCCGGTGCGAACATTCAGATTCTTCAGGGTATCGTCAAGGACCAGAGGGAGATCTTGACCAAGGCGCATCCCGGTCGGCCGATTGAGAGTATTCCGCAGGTTTGGTGTCTGTACAAGGAGGTGCAGGGCTACTTTGATGATGATGGATTGGAAGTGCCGGACGATGTCACTTTGCTCTGGTAGGTCTCGAGAAGAGGAGTCTGCAAGTTGGTGCTCATGCGCTGGATCTAGGACCGATGATAACTGGTCAAACATCCGAAGGGTGCCTTCTCCCGACGAGAGGAACCGAACCGGAGGCGCAGGTGAGCTCGCTGGCGTGAGTGCAGTGTGCGAAGAGCTAAGTTTCCCGCAGGGCTTTACTGGCACCATGATTACGTCGGCAACGTGAGTTTCTCGTTTGAAACCTGGTCCACACATCGTTGAATCCTCTCCACGGCCTTCCAGCCTAGGAATTACAAGTGGATGAGCACCATCAACTTTGCCAAGACCTGGGAGCAATTCAATGTCGCCCAGTCCACCGGCATCGATCGAATGCTCATGATCAATGTTGGCGACCTTAAACCCATTGAAATCGCTACCGAGTTCGCCTTGCACCTCGCGTACGAAGGTACCGATTCGCTGCTCGTCGAATCAGACAACGTATCGGTCGCAGACACCATGACCTGGACGAAGTCTTGGGCTGCGCGAAATTTCCCCAACCTCGATGCCACCTCGGTCGCTACGATCGTTCAAGGCTATAACGCACTCAACGGCAAGATCAAGCCCGAGCTCGTCAATTCGACCACCTGGTCGCTTACCATGCACCGAGAAGCCGAGCGTGTCGAGTCTGAATGGGACTACCTCACCTCGTTGGTCGAGCAACTCCGCCCTCAAGTATCGGACGAACAGTACCCGGCTTTCTACCAGCTCATCGCCTTCCCCGCCCTCGCTTCCGCCAACTTGAACAAGCTCTACATTGCCGCCGGTCGATCCAACCTCCATGGCACCCAAGCTCGAACGTCTGCTCAGTACTGGGCTGATCAAGCGAGGTGGCACTTTGCCAAGGATGCTGACTTAACGAAGGAATACCATGACCTTCCTGGAATCGGAAAGAAATGGGATGGTATGATGTCGCAGCCGCATATCAACTATCAGGCAAGTTGCGATCTTCTTACGCTGTTCATTCGCTCATCTCTTCCTTATAGTACTGGCAACAACCCATGCGCAACACCTTGCCTCCCGTCACCGAGATGCAAATGGACGCATGGCCCATCGACGGAGACGGAGGAAGCCCTGGCGCCCTCCTCAGCCCGATGCGAGTCACTATTCAAGGATCCAAGGGAGCAAATCCAGGTGGTGAGCATTCTTCGTCGGCGTTATGGTGCCGGCTCTAATCCAATCGCTCTAGACAACGTCAACAACTGTCCCGACGGATACAACTGCCCGCCCTTGCCTCTTCCCTCTCTGTCGCGCTACAGCGCCCAGACATCCCGATGGATCGACGTCTCGGCCGGTTCGTGGGTCGACTTTGCATACAACGCCACGGCCAACGTTTCGTGGATCACGCTTACGCCTTCCAACGGATGGGTCGCCGGTAACGGCTCTGCCGACTGTCGAGTCGAAGTGTCCGTCAACTGGGACGCCGTTCCCGCCAATGCTACGTCGTCCATGCTCTACGCCGGCATCACCCTTGCCCCCACTCCGACCGAATTCTCCAACAGCACCACGCTCGTCACGATCATGGTCGACCCGCGTACCGCCCCGGATGTCGCCTCGCACAAAGGCGGCTTCGTTCAAGGTGAAGCCGCCTACATCGCCATGCATGCCACCAACGCTACTCGAATGAAGAGTACCGACCAAGCATCATGGGCGCAAGTCAAGGGATACGGTCTCAGCGGAAACGCCATGACCACCTTGCCTCCTACGCACCCCAACGCCACTGCCGGTACCGGTCCCGTTCTCGAGTTCGACTTTTACGCCCTTCCTTCCCTCGCTGGCATATCCAACCTATGGAACGTCACCGCATGGCTGGGCCCGTATTATAACTATAGAGCCTCTGATCCCTTCAAAATGGCTCTCCAGATCGATGATCAAAGTCCGGTAGTCGTCCAGCCCATTCCGATGGCTTCATCAGCAGGCAGTGAACCGCCCGACTGGAACTCGGTCGTCTCTGCCAGCATCAGGCGAAATACGACTAGCCTTCCCGCGGCGCAAGATGGCGGATGGCACACGCTGAAGCTGTGGAGCATCAACGCCGGAATGGTCTTGGAGATGGTCACCATCGGTGCCTTCCCGGTCACGTCGTTACCTCCTCCTCAAAGTTACCGGGTCGATTAGGCGGGTGATGGGCAGTGGGCGGAGATGACTCGCCGAAAAGACTCAAAGTTGGAAGAACAAAGACTCATAAAAAGAACTATATTGCGGAATACTACTGTCCAAATACGAATCAAAGCAAATGTACTGTGGAATTATAAGCACCTTATACAATATACCTCTACAACATTACACCCCGTTGGCATTGCTCAACATCGAATCCACATTCATGGGTATCATCTGCACAAACTGCACCTTGGAATACTGAGTGGCAGCAAGTGTCAGCCAAGGTTCATATGGACGAAAGCGCAACTCACAATCTCCCACCAATCCCTGACATGCTGATTCCAATATTCCGGCGAAGCAGAGTTGCTGAGCAGGGCGATGATGATCCGCAACACCTTCCCTCGCTACAGAGACGTCAGCTTAGCGATGTCCGCATCGCACAGTTCAGGTCGACGTACCATACTCTCTCCGTTTGCTGCCAGATGTTCGATCGGTATACTACGGCGTCGAACAGTAAGCAACAGCCTCGTCGGATAAGGCGGTATGCACTCACCTTGACAGCAAGCTGTACATCTCCCTTCCAACCAGTTCCCTTTCGGACGAGATATCGTGACTCGGATCCGCCATTGCCTTCAGGTCGAGCTGCGGAGCGCCTCAGCATAGATCTTGGTCATGCCGATACGACTCACCAGAGCAAACTCTGCAGAAACCGCTGTGATCAGCAAATTCGCCCGTTGCGTCGCAAACACCTCGCTTTGATCCGACAACGTCGTGCCCTGGGGCGGACTCGGGCCCAGGACGTCTGGCAACCCCTGAATGATCTGTCGCATCCGCGTCTGCGCTTTTTCGATCCACATCAAGATGGCGTAGACGTCGGTATCTACCGGCGATGTCTGATACGTGCGATGGCGTCTCATGCACTCGGACAGAATCTGCATGAGCTGAACGTTGGCGACGAATCCGGTCATGTATGATGGTCGATTGGCGGGTTGAGGTAGATTGCCTTCCGTCGTGATGAGCTCGTCGTCAATGCAGAGCGGGTAGGGCGGTACGCCCTCAAAATCGTTCATAAGGATTTGCATTCCGGACGAGGCGTCGGTTCTGCGCCAAGAATCAGCACGGGTCCTGGCATAACAGATGACGACTCACTTGTCGGTATTGTATAGCTGGAAGAATATTCGCCGACGCAACTGCAGCGCCACATGATCCACCACCTCCCCATTTGCTCCAACGGGCGTCGGTTCGTGCAGGCCCAGACAAAACGCCAAACGGACGCCTTGAGCGAGCAGCATAGTCGCCGCCGTCGTATCGCCAACGGTTTGCGAATAGAAGTAGTCCCTAGAGCCGCAAGTTAGCGCAATCTCATCCGTTCGGCGAGAGACTCACAAGATGTGGGTGCAGATCCTCGTCAACGTATTACACGACCGTTGACGATCCTGCAGCGTCCTACTTGCAGCTCGACACCGCGACTGCAACGCTTCTAGCTCTTGCTGCGAAAAGTACCCGATCATCTTGCTCCTCGGGACTTGACAGATGACATAGGCCACTGCGATAACGGGATTAGCTTACTCCCAAGGTCAGGCTCGACATGGACTCACCAAGACTCAATAGAAACGCACGGAACTGCTCGTCTTGCCGATCCAGCCGCAACGCGAGATCGTTATTGAACGTCGGCTTGTGAATGATCGGCATGATGGGGTGCTGGTACCGTAGATGAAGCGAGATGAAGAACGAGATTGTCGACCACGACGCAACGTCCTCGATCTGCGGACAGGGCGGTAACGGCGCCGGCGATATCTTTCCTGTCGCGGCGTCGTTATTCGCCGGGTCTTGACGGAACGCATGCTTCTGACCTTGACGTGACGGCCCACCGCTTGTCGGGCGTTGATGTACTGGCACCGGATGGTCTGGGAATCCTTGCGGTCGGGTTTGAGACTGGTAGAACTCGTTCCCCTGCATCGACGGGCCGGCATGCGGGTGATGATACGCTGGCGCCGGGAGGTTGTAGCTTGACTGGAGAGCCGACGTCGGATGACCGTACCGCATGTCCGCGCCCGCATCGTCGCCCTTTGCCCCCGAGAATCCCGCAAAGTCGGGCACGAACGGCTGCAGCGTTCCCTCGTCGTGCGCGAGCGGCGTCATGTCCATCCCTATCGCCACATCAGACGCCGTCCCCTCACATCATATCCACAACACTCACCGAATCCCGAAAACCCTGCCATCGCGTCCCCCGTCTGTCCACCTGAACTCTGCCCTTCCCTCGGCGTCCCGTACTCCCCCATGCCCTGCACATCCAGCCCCAACGACCAATTCAGCGACTCCTCATACGCCGAGCGGGATCCCAGCGGCGTCTCTGCGCTCTGTCGTGACCCCGTGCGTTGTCGCTTGTCGGGGCGATGTGTGTCGGTGTGAGGGGGTATCACTGTCGGAGATAGGTGTGTTGTGTTTGGAGTTGGTTGTTGCGCCGATCGTTCCGGTCGATATGGCGAATACGATGCTTGACTCGCTTGACCGCTTCCAATCATCGTGTTCCCCGGCCCCTTCCGTTTCTCCTTGCCCTTTCCCGTCTTCGTGGCTCCGCTTCCCGATCCACCGCCAACCTCGCCATTCTCCAGATCCTTCTTGGCCGGTCTTCCGGGTCGTTTGTAGACGTAGAGATACGTGCAGGGAATGTCGAGGTACGTGCATCCCCTACATCTTGGCGTCGACGGTCCGGCGGCGTTGGCGTCTTCTTCAAGCGGAGTACACTTGATCTGTCACCCCCAACATCAGCAACTTTTCGCAAAGATCAGGACAGCTACTCACCTTGCGTTTTCGACACATATCACAGGGCCGCCTGCCCTTCTCCCCGCTCTCATCCCCGTCCTCGACGCTACCAGCCTTCTTCCTCTTCTTCCCAGACTCCGCTGCTGCATCCCTATCTACTCCGACGTTCAGCTCGGCGGCCTCCGATCCCGCACCATCGATTCCCCCGGTCGTCGCACTTGGCCCCCGCGGATCTCCCAGTCCGCCGTCTTGAGACCGTGTCCCGTCCCCTGCAGACGGCCGTGCCGTCTCCACTCCGAGATTCGCCGCCGACGCCATATTCCCCAAATCGGTTGACATTATCTTCCCCGTCGCAGATTGGCGCACCCGAGAGTCGTGTAGTCTTCCAACTGTGGACTTCTAGAGCCTTGCAGACTTGTGGTATGTGGAAGGCATTGTATTCCGCCTCGAGATCGTGTACTAAAGAGAGCAACAGCCCTCCCCGCCGTGTCATTCTGTTTGAGCACCTGTTTGGGCTGAATCGCGGGGTCTCCAGTCACGTGATAGACTGGAACGCGGCAGCGACTTTCAGCGGTCTTTCAGCTGAATGGCAATACGTGGAACAAGTCGCGATCCCTCTGTAACTCGTTTGACAGCCGCCAGGAAATATAAGAGAGGAAGAATCGTAGGACTGATAGAGATCGTATCTCGCTCTAAGGTCTGACACCTCCGGGACCCGGTGCAAGCCAATGGCCAGAGAGAAAAGGCTACGAAAAGGCGGTGAGCAGAACAAGACTCTTGTATATACCCAGGGTATACCGATAGTAGCTGGGATTGCGGTACCATATAAAATAGGAAGATCGAACAGTCCTCTCCTGCTTAAGGATATCTGGTCAAATCAAGTCCGCGCCCGTAACGACCTCTTCACTTTTGTCATTGGGTGAGGGCCTGGGCGAACGCGATTCGTCAAGGGCAAGTCGAAGAGAACCGAGTCCGCCTAGCGACCAAAGAGTACCTATCGCCGTAACTCTGGCTACCCATTAAGTAAAAGAGAATGTGCCCTAGCCCGAAACAGCAGGAATGTATCGCATGTTCGTACAAGTACAGTATCATGAAGCATGCGAGCCGTATCTACGACCGCAGAATTGGGATAATTGGCGAGCATTCATGTCAGCCAGTAAAGACAGTCAATCTATCCAAGCTCATCATTCTCTCGAGATATATTCTTCCAACGGATGCTGGAGTTCGTCTTCGGCGTTTTGAGTATCGTCAACGACTTCATCGCTGACTTCGCTACTCGGATCGATCACGAGAGCAGAGGGGGAGCCATCTGAGCCCTCGCTATACCGTTGTGGCATGTCGTGAAGCGCCTCAAAGTTTCCGGAAGAGGTCGAGGATTGGATACTAGGCACATCGTGACTTGCTTCCGTTCTTCTCAGGCCGACAGGCTCTCGAATGATCACCCCTCTGCCATCATCATAGCATGGGGCGAAATGATCCTATAAAAGGAGCTGCCGTAGGCTGTAAGGCACTGGAGTGCGAGTCGCTCCTTCGCCTCGTTCGTCGAGCATAATGAAAAGGAAGTCTGGAACGGAGGCCAGGCGACTGCGCCACAGCTCGCGCAAGCCAGTATCGTCGGATCTATGGCTGAGTACAGCATGAATTCCAATCAATACCGCCTGCGTTTGGGAAGATATCTTGTGATTTCTAGGCGAGATTTTGGCATACTGGCGGAGGGTTACCCGAACACTTTGAAGCAGAGTGTACCCGTCCCTTTGGGCCACATACTTTGAGACATGCCGAGAGACGTACCTATGTATCGGTGGAAGGTCAGCTTATCTCGCGACCGCTTCGGTCACAAATCGCCTCTCCTGAAGCCCTTGGCCAGAGCCCTCCATCAGACGTGAGTCGAGATGTGCCGTCGCATTCGAGATGTTGTAGATCAGCAAGCTTGCATCCTTGATTGGGTCGTAATACCCAGCGTACTCTATAGGCTCAACCCTCGAAGACGTCTGAATGGCTCGTTCGCTCCGAAGTGACTTCGTCTTACGCCGTATTTCAACTTTGATTGCTGCCGGTGTATTGGGATCTGTAGGCTGTAGTCTCGTGCCTATCGGAACTCAAGGGGTCAAAGCGTTTTTGCCGGAACAGTCCCGGCAGTTTCCGAGATAGACGGAGGGAGGATCTTTAAGAGCGGGCCTTCGGAAATGCCAGTATCTCTTGCAGGCCCCGGCGTCAAGGGTCGTGAGCTTCAATATGAGAGAGAAGGACTGTCCTCTGAGTCTTAGCGGGCACGTTTATGAAAGTGAGTTATTGCCAGAACAAGCGATGCGTATTCACGAGAAGGTTTGGTCCGCCTCTGAAAGGTTGCGCTTTTGCGCTGCAGAAAGGACGAAGTAACTATCAGGTTAAGGTACGCTCCTGGAGAAAGACTATGTTAAGTCTTCCCATCTGACGGGTTCCCATATGACCTCTCCCACCGCCTCGGCCCGGAGTGCAGCTTTTGATAATATACGCCGGCGTTCTTCCGAAGCCTCGAAGGACATACTGATATGATCAACGGTAAAGTAGCTATATACGTGCTCGAGAACGCGCTCGAAATTTTCAAACCTGCGTATTCCCTCGATACGCCGGGATAGGATAGAGTCTTTCTTCTCCATCCGGATATAACATCATTACTTTCGGAAATCTTACGAAACGCTGGTCCTATTCCATCTCCACCCGGTGCGGATGTGAAGCGATATCGCTCCCCGCTGTGAGGATCGTGACATCCGCCTGTCGCCACCTGAGGAAGGAGGCTGAAGGTCAGGGGTGACTCGGATACATCTCACTCCGGATCAACGTACATCTTCTCTACTTCAGACATGATACGGAGAAGAATGACACGGCGAAGGTTATTGGTCCCAAAGGGAGATGTCCTTCTGTCGAGAGCGATGATATGGTAGCCCAGAGTGAACCGGTCGTTCTATCAATATATACTGTTATGTCGGAAAGTATCACGTACTGTAATTATGGAGGGAAGTATCAAGGAGGCTATGTCGAAGGATCCCATGACGTCTGGGCTGAGTGCTCGTGAAAAGGAGTGCACGTATGTTCAGCTCAACCACAAACGATGCCATGCTTGCCTGTTCGTTGGAAGGTATCATCTCCTGTCTTCAGTCTCCGCCTCTTGTCCTCTGGCTGGACTGGATTGCTCCACTCTTCCGCAGCTGGTTTGCCCTGAAGGTCGGTCTGGTCATGTTCGATCGAAATTTCCTTTGCCATATGCGTCGACGCGAGTGGTTCGGGGTAAGACTGGAGTCCATCAGCTTCTTATCTTCTCAAAGGAAACCCACTCGCATACCTGCCTTGATAGAGATTGCACTTGAGTTTACGCTATTTCCGGGCGAAATGTCGACTACCCGAAACTCCCAGATGATATTCATGCGGACTCGACAATGCTTCAGAAAAAACGTTCTGCTTTATAATGAAGGCATGAAAAGAGCCCGTCCCACGCGGTGTCAGCCCTTCGGAAGTGCCCGGTTCTATACGAGATAACGATTGAGAGAAGCAACAGCCCGGAAACAACCCGAAAGAGATCTTCAATCACCCTTGACTTCTGGCTTGGCTTCAGGAATGGCGCTGCATTCTCAGATGACACTCTCTTGTCCTCAGCCCTGGTTGCAAAAGATCCACCTTTTGACTTCAGTTACCGCCTCCTATTACCGTTCCGTGAAATCGCTTTACCATCAGCTCTCGTTGACTACGGTTTCCCTCTCTACAACCTTGGTATAAACACCGGCGTATCTTCCAATTCTCCGCTATCCGACTCGCCTCTCACAACGAGCTCACCTCGACTACTCCGCTTCACCGACTTCACAGCATGTGCTCCCTATCATACGGTCCGCCTCCCTGGCTTCACCGCCTACGCTGCGCGCGTTCATTCCATGGCATCTTCCTGGGACTGCCATGCGTCCTGACAACTATATATGGCGGGCCATTCGCCCTCTCTAATGGCATGATTTTTGATTCACCCTTTATCCTATCAGGTTGTCTCATTAAATTCGGCGCCTTCCAGACTCCCCACTCAGAGCACGGCCTAGCTACCTTGCTACCACCGACTTCCTTCTTTGGGAGGGTACAACTTATTGCAACTCGAACCCAATCTTACTCGAACCCAATCTTTTATATAGTGAAGCATTCTGACCGTCTGTATTTCCCTAACCTGTTACGGGTGACACTCGTCCCGCTCCGTAAAATTCTATCTTGTCGAATCGATCGGTCCCGGACCAAGGTCCTGAAGCCGCTGGCCATCGGATGATGACTCCCGGGGGTCCGGGGGGTGTTTGAAGGGCCACGGGAGTCTTTGCGATGATGTTGAAGGCGGTCGACGACTTCAACGGCCGGAAGACGGATATGCAGCAGGCACGATGGGATACCCGTTGAATGACCATCGTCAATCTGGGAAAGCTGGGCCGTAAGAACCTGACCGGGGTGATTGGGGCGCCATAAGGGTTCATGGGAAGGATGAGGTATCTGGTGGATCGCAGGATAGTCAGAATCTTAACACGATACGATCAGGGTTGAGTATACCTACTTGACGTAATGATATCGAGCGGGAAGAGGCGTAGTAGCGCGCTCGAATCGTCGAAAATCAACCACATCTGGGCGATCCGCGAGAAGTGTTTCATAGAGGACCGGCAAGGTCTCTTCGTGAATCGCGTGGTTGACCAGGTTCAGCGAGGCCAAGGTTCCGAACGCATGTTCGCCCGCGAGGAACTCGGCGACGACGCCGGAGACGTCCGGATTGAGCGTGGGCTGTCGGTATAGATTCGACCAGCGTTACAGAAGACAGTAGGCGTGGGTCACACCTATACGTACGCGAATAGCCAGAGCTGGTATCGATTCCAGGTCCCCTTCCTTATGCTCCCAGTTGAAAGTCCTCTTCCTCAGTGACATTGTGGTGTCGGTAGGCAGCTGCTGAGTTACGACTGCTCCTGAACGTTGCTGCAAGCTATGAGCCTTCGATATCGAAAGGTTCTACACGAGAGACGCGAGATATAAATGCTCATCAGCTCTTATATCATTGCACCGAAACTGAGTCTCAGGATCGACTGACCTATGCGATTTTCCTATCCGCCATCTCCTATCCGGCATTCCTAAGAGCCCTGGTTTTCCGAGAACCGGAGATCCGCGTCTTCGTGTTTGCGGGAACTGGCGACAGTCGAGACGGCAGCGAGGTGTTGGGACAAGGCGTGGTCGCCTTGAGCGATGGCAAGTGGTCAATGCTCATGGCGTGGGTCGCTTTGTGAACGTATGGGGACGGTGCGTCAGTCGATCTGAAGTATGCATAGTTCCGAGCGAGTTGCGGGCTTGAAAGCTGTCGTCATATCGTGTGGTCACGTGATCTCATCGTCTCAAAGTCGGACCGGACGTCAGAAGTCAGAACTCAGAGTCAGAGGGATCTTTTCCCAAGCTGCTGTTTCCATTTTCACCTCTGGTCAGCGTAAAGTGTCAAGTTATCGCATCCCCAATCCCTATTGCTGCTCTCGCCAATCGACGCTCGTGACGGTCCGTTCTACGTCAGTCCCAGCCCAACAACCGGCGCCTGCAATCGATGGCGATTCCCTTTCGGCTGGTCACCGGCTTTGCAACGAAAAGGGGTCCATGTTTGCGTTGCGATCGATCACTCAAGCGAATAGGGGAATTCGGGAGAGGGGTGTCTGGCGGAAAGTCTCGATATCAGATGAAGAGCGATACCTCTATAAGGGTATGTCGTCGCTCACTCCTCGCTCGCCCAAGACGTCAATCCCCAACCTGAATATCAACCGATTCCGCTCAGCACATCGCCTCTGCCCAGCGTAGAGACCGTCGAAGCCATGGATCCCGCTCTTACCATCGTACGCCGGTTTGGAACGTTGACCCTTCTGTGCCGCTAACTCTGACCTGTCTCCCTGGTAGCCATCGCTTCCGTCTGAAGTGTACGGGATCGTTGCCGAGTTCTTGGCTGGAGATCACGCTTTCGGCACATTGGCGAACCTCAATACCCTCAACCACGACATTCACGAGGAAACGCTTGCCGTACTTTATGAGACGGTTCTGTGGAACCACATCGCAGGCGACATGGAGTTGACTGCATACTTTCAAGGTGGAGACAAAGCTCGTCCCAAAGGATTCCGGTTCACCAAGTAAGGCCAACCTCTATCACACTTCGGACCTTCGACTGACAGTTGTCGGTACGCTTTCAGATTCTTGATATGCAAAAACTGGTGCCTGAGTCTCATCAAACTCGAATTCGGACAGCCAGCCTTCGTCTTTCCGGCACTACGGATGGTCATCGCCGTCGTCGAAATGACCGCGCTCCCCACTTGCTTGGTGCACATCACCCGTTCCCTCCACACTTACACGGTGTTCTACACGATCTGCGGCACGCCTATGGGCAGCAGCACACCGCCGGTATCCGATGCTCCCTACACGGCGGCGCGGATCGTCGAGATATCGTTCACGGCAACCGGAAGACTTCTGTCCGACGTCACTCCCGGTGCGGGCATGAACCGACAGATGGCGATGCGTCTGAACGGTACTGCCATCTGCAGCCTCGGCCCGGATCAAGTCGGGCAAGATCACTTTCTGGATACCATCATGGAGATCATGAAGGCAGTCGGACATCAAGAACGTCACCGTACAGTCGCCGATCCCGGCTTCTCTCATACGAGCTATTCGAACGGCTTAACCCGAGCCTGTCATCTTGGTATGCTGCTGAGGCAAGCCGAGGTAACGCTGCTCGTTGACAAGGTGCGTTTCTGCGGCCCTCGCAAGTCACTGAGCATACAGCTGACACGCCGCGCGACGCATTGCATAGATGACGGACATCGCAATGGCGACTCCTGAAATACTGTTTGGCGTCCTCAAGATATTCGTACACGAAAAACCAACGCGTTCCTTCCAAGCAGAGATTCTGCTGCGACTGCAGTCCTTGCAGCAGGAATACAACGCTACTGCCGCGCCAAACTGGCGGCAAGATACGCGCGTCTATTCCCTCTGCGGCGTCACCGACTTTGTCTTTGGCCCTCGGGAGTGGGAGACTCTTGAGTGCGCCGCGACCGGAGCAGACTACGCGTATCAAGGCAGGTTGGCATATCACCTGGACAACAACGGTTCCCCCTTCGTCATTGACTTTGTTGGAAATGTCTTTCGCATCGAGAACATCGATTTTGCGAACATGATCGCTGCAATCCCATAGAGACAGTGCAGTGGACATATGATGCGCATAGCGATGTGATGGTAAAGATTGCAGGCCATCTCCAATGGTTGCGGGAGGCAGTGTCGCACTCCAACTTGCGGCGCAACGTCTCGTTTTTTGTCGAAGGACAGGTAGACAGGGAGCGATGATTCATGCGGTAGATAGCGTGCTGTACCATTTGGAAGCATTGTATTACTCAAGCGGCTTCGGAACGCTTCTGTCGGGATGCATCTGTCGGGATGCATCTGTCGGGATGCATCTGTCGGGATGCTTCTGCAAGGTGCTTTCACTTCCCCTTGGACGGAGCGGCGTAGTATGTTTATGATAGAGCGCCGCGAATCGATAAAAGTCTGTCAGATGATGAAGCGGGGCGTCTTGTGTAATATACATAGAGCGAGTATCCAACATCACGAGCTCAGAACGCGATCTTTCCAGCTGGTCCTCGTGTGTACCGCATTTGTCCATAGTCGCGGTCATGGCGATGCTTCGCTCGCAGCCTTGGTGACCGTCCGATATTGGGATCCATGTGGAACCCGAGATTGGGATAAACGATGATAGGAGAATAGTCGTTCGGGCTTCCTTCTCAAATCTCGATCGCGCACGACGCGCAGATGCGTAAGAGGCTAAGAGGTGTATCCGAACCTAACCTTGATGAGTCGTCTGTCACCATCATTCTCTCCCCTTCCTGTCATCGTCGCGTCGCAAACGCTACTAGCAGGCCATACGGCTCTTCTCTCTTGCACGAATCAACTCAGCTGTTGTCGCCATCAAGGCAGTGCCTTCAGATCGCTGTCTGGGTCTTGCAAGTTTCGGAATTCTGTACCGACTTCGTTTAACGTCGGTGAGTAAGCGATTTCGTACTTCTGTGTGCTCGTACACACTGTGTGCTGATTACGCTACTCATCTGCTCGACCATACAGTCTTCTTCCTTTTGACCCTTTTCCTTCCCTCTTCCAAGAAACTGGTGTTCCGCGCACTCAGTTCCCGTTGAGCTCACAACAAGACACAATGTCGGAGCAACGCTATGCAGCGACAAACATCGGAGACAACAGCGGCTCGTTGAAGGACACGTCTATCTCGGTAAGCTTGTCTTTGATACGGTTAAGCCTTCAGCAGAACGCTTATCCTCAGACCTTTCGTTCAACAGCCATCCCTTCCGTCCGACGTCTGTGGCGTTATCGCAGAGTTCCTGGCTGGCAATCATGCATTCGGCACGCTAGCGAGTCTCAACGTCACCAACCGCGACACACACGACACGACGCTTCCCGTGCTTTACGAGACGGTTCTATGGGATCATATCGAAGCCGACATGAACTTAACTGGATACTTTCTTGGTGGTGATGAAGCTCGTCCGAAAGGATTCCGCTTCACCGACTTGTGAGATTATTGGTTCTCGACTATATGTCGAGCCCAGTACCATGTCTGTCTGGATGTGAAGAATACAGTCCGACGGTTTTGTAAGCGGATGTCATACCGATAGGTTCGGAATAGGGATGATATGATAACCCGTGTATCAAGGGTAGCATGACGCTGGAGAATGTCAAGCGATACAGTGACTCGCCATAATGACAGAAATATTGCAGATTTCTTCGCCGAGTGTGGGAAGGGACACAAGAGATCAGAAGGCTTACAGCGATGAGTTTGGGTCTCATGCTCACCAAGCAACCAAAGCTGCCACTTCCTCCTGGCTCCTCTTTACGCTCAACCCCTGCTGTAAACCCTCTCTGCCCATCCACACCGCGCGGCTCGCCTTCGTCCTTAAAACGTCTCTCTTCCGAGGGCGACGTCTCTCCTTCGCCGCGACTGGCTGCTTCTGCTGCACAACTATCGGACAGGTAAGCGCGAGCACGACGGACAGACAGATAGGTATCGGTCGTCCTCGGTGATTCCAGTCTTCGTCGTGCGAACCCGGGTAGTAGCCTCGGTATATGTTTCTAGCTTGGTGGAGACTCCCCGGAGAGTCCATCCGCAGGCTGACAGCTGCTTCTGCTCCGCGATCGACTCTGAGTACCGTCTTACGGGTTTGGTCGAGCGTGTCTTGTCGTTGTGGCTGCGCAGGCCTAGCTTCATATGATGAGATGACGCCTTCGCGCGCCAGTCGATGGCGGTGATGCCAAGGCGGACGGTCCGCGAGGTTGAGTGCAGCATTCCCAACGTCGCCTACCCTGCCGCCCTTCTACTGAAAGGGGCATATATACACAGCTCAGTCAGCGCAAGTCCACACCGGATGTACGGCTTTCATTCAGCGTACTTGATTTTCCCGGGGACGTCACTGGCCCAGAGATACTGGTACCGACGGTGGATTACCACTGATTTCCCGCCAGCGCCGACGACCGTGTCCCTAGCTCTGCACCGCATTCAAGACGAACGTTCAGGTCCGCGACCGAGTAAAAAGGCATGTTGTCCAGTGGAGCGCTGCGAATGGCGCAAAATGGCTTTCATGTCAGGGATGTTGGTCAGAACAGGGGAACGATGGCCCCTACGCGGATGGCAAACGGTACGCCAAAGCGTAACCCCCCTGTCCGTCGACCTGCACGACAATCTCTCGGAAAAGCTCTTTGATCCTTCCCAGACATCCCCTGTCTCATCTCGTACGGTGTGCCCTTCGATACAGGAGCGCCACCTTAGTTCTGTGCCCGCCGAGACCCAGCTGAATTCGGGGCACCTAGTTTCCTGGGATAGGCATGGCCCGATAGAACGCTTTCGACGATGTAAAATGGAAGGGAAGGATGCGCAAAGGAACCGCTTACCGTACGTTACGATGCAGTTCTTTCGTTGCACAGACTTGCAGACCCACACAGTCGGGAGGGGATAGTCAATCCAGTCCAAAGCGAGTTTTCGCAAAGGCGAATAGCCAATGTAGCGCAGTCTATGCCAGCTTCGCGAGAGAAATAGCGCAGAAGCTGTCTCGAAACATGACGTAGGCGGTGCTGAGCATCATACGCTGCCTGGGTAGCAGGAAATAGACAATGCAGCGCAATGCGAGCTATCGTCAAATGAGGATGCGCTCATTGAAGTCAAGTCCGCACGTCTTCGCGCATCTTCTCGATCAAAGGAAGTGTTTTTCCCCTGCATGTTTTTCAACGACGACCTATCGGAACGAGATATGTGATATCAATCTGGCATGAGTATATATTCTGGAACAGGAAGCATTACTATTCACAGTGACTCAATATTCACCACAAACTTTGTCCACCAAGTTCTCAACTCATCATCGTATTACAAGCATGTCCTTCAAGAAACCGTCTATCGTGGCCGTCCCGAAGGGCATCCTTAATGACAATACTCCATTCGTCCAGAAGACGTGTAACACCTACGGAATCTGCGGAAGGGACTTGATCGACGACCATTCATTGGTCAGGGGCATCGCTTTGCTGTATTGTATCAAATACGGCGCCGCATCCTCGAAGGGGCTTGACCTGAGCCTCAAGATGTTCAGAATTGTATATGGCGAATTGTCCGGTCACAACGTCATCGTCGGTGACAATGGCGATCCGACCCCTATGAGGACTCTTGTGTTCTATGCGGCGTCGACGGTCTTGCAGGGGTGTGAGGACCACAACATCGAGAAGCACATGGTATCCGATGTAGCAGAGGCGAAGAAGACATACCGGGAGTGTCTACAAGAAGGCTGGGTGGTGAAATCGGGTGCGTTCATTCTTCGTCTTTGCGTATGCCTTTTCTGACAATCGCCACGCTTGGATCGCTGTCTTTGAAGCATCTATCGCTGAGAAGAGAAGTTTGGCATTTTTGAGGAGATTTGTAAAAGATCTTGATAAGGAAGGCGACCTCGCAGCGAGTGATTTCAATGCGGGAGTGTCCACCAAGGAATCGAGTGGAACAGGCTTTGTTCCAACCCAGGACACCGGCTCGGGAAAAGCTCCATCCGTTTCTCTCACCCATCGAACGGGCCCTCCACCGACCGACTGAGCGATCACCTATGATCATGGTGTATGAGGCCTCTGTGTATCTCAGTGGTTGACCTGTGTCCCATTGCCATTCGCCCGTCTCTTGATGCCAAGTGATATAGTGTATGATGTCATATGTATAGTCGAACCGGGTGGTTCGTACATGTCCAAGGCGTCCACCCTGGTTGAAACCGATTCTGTGCACTAGACAAGGCTACGTATTTACCCTATGGTACGTTCTCTTCAAAGAGATTCCGCATACTGCACAAGTCGCCGAGTTGTCCATTAGAAATGATCCACGTCTCTTTCGGTCCTTCTTATAGATGCGCTGATTGTGGGAGGTTGCAAGAAGCCAAGTGAAGGAGAGATAAGCGGTACGGAGCGATAATTGGCAGGAGGTTCTTTAAGTGGCCCTGTCACTGGCCCCCTGACTGCGCGATGGATTGGTCACACTTCACCCCGCTCCAGGCTACCAGCGGCGGGAATAAAATTGATGGCTGATGCAGCGTGGTGTACTGGTGCATGCGCTGTCTTGGCAGAAAACGATCCGAAAGCTCAACCGGGCAGCTATCGCACCAGGATGGAATATGGATTGAGAAGGCGGTTCGGAGAGGCTATTTGCACGTCGGAGCGGTCGACAGTCTGCTCGAGCAAATGCGTACAATGCTGGACGATATCTATATGATCACAACCTTCAATATTGAGGGCAGCACAGCTGGCAGCACTTGATTGTTGTTGACGGTTGATATGCCAGTCGAGTAACCCGACACTTCTCTTACGTGGCCACCCGTCATACAAGAATCATGGCATCCTGCTGTCTCCTCTACGTGCAGATGCAGCAGATCCCTCGGAAAGCGTTCATATTACATCTGTCTTCCTTCAGTGCCCTTCTCCTTGAAAGGCGGTTCATAATCTCAGCTTCTAAAGCCGACACTGGATTCATTGGAGTCCTCACGTCTGCCCGTCGAGGGACTCTGAAAACGCACAAAACCGCACGAAGCGACAGCGCCGATGGGTGAGACATCGCGGAATCAAAACTCTCTCACCTCCCTCGCGCGTCGAGTGCAACTGTGCAAGTCCCGTCCCTTCACCCTTGTGAATCTCGTTGGGAGCACGCAGCCCCGACTGGACGATGACCATACCCCTTACGACTTCCACAGCCCCATTCGCGGGTCAAACGGTCCTCCTGATACTACGGCATCGGCACGCGACGTCCCAATATCCCCGGCGCGTAGGCTAGCGACACCGAAGGATCCCCGGGCCCATGGATACGAGCAAGGTTCTCGTTGTGATGACAGATACTCGGCAATCTGCGGAAGGGATCCCGTTCGGAGACAGCGGGAGCACAGGATGCGGCGAGGGTTTGGCCGGACATGCGTTCTTGGAGTTGAGATAGGGGGAATCTCGTTGCAATTCGCCAAACGGTATGTCCCTATTCTGATGCCTTGAGACAGTGAAGCTAAGGTCTCAACCTCCAGGCTCATCCTTCCGGAATCGGGATCTATTTTCGCCTCCTCGGAACGCCAGCCGAACATCCTTCTCTCGAACCAGCAGTATCCTAAATAATGCATCCCCTACGTCACCCATGCACCATCACCGACTGCGCTGTAACCCCTTTCCGCGTCCGTCGACACCTCCGGTTTCACGCATGTCGCCGTCTCCCCTCGTCTGGCCACGCTGCAACACGACCTTCACCCCACCATCACGGTTCCATCCCCATATGCAACGTCCGGCTCATTTGCGTCTCTCGGCAATGGATTGGAGGGAGGTCTATCTCTTCTGGGGATGCAAGCTGTGTACCGAGGGTCACGGTACCGTGAAATAGTGGTGGATCGTGCACGGAAGGTTGGTGACGGCACTGGAGAGTTCCCAGCGGGACAGAGCGGGACACCGGAGGAGTGTGCCCAGAGCAGCGGAGTACGAGGTGCGGTGACGGATGAGGTGAACGCCGCGTAGGAGGGCATGCGGAGCAGAGTTTTCGTGGAGTGGGAGTGCGCTAAACCATGGCACAATAAGTAAGCATCTCGATCCGCCGACAACGCAGCCGGAACTGATCACGACGCCATAGACGAAGGTCGATGGTAACGCTCCACCATCAATCAAAGCCGCCGACTTGCGCATCTCTAGCCTTCCGCGCAGCCATGTGACATCCCGGACGCGTCGTTCACTGGTACTTGGCGCGGTTTCATGCAACGCTCAACGGGAGGTTGTGGTTCTCCGGTACGCACCTCCTTTCGTGAAAGTCCGCGAACACGCGCTGACTTCGTTCTAGTCCTCTTATCCTGCTCCTCCGAAGCAGCGAGATGGAAGTGCCAGTCAGCGCATGCCGGCGACCATTCCCGCTTTCGTGCCGATAGCTGTCGGGTGCTCGCCCTCGACTCCCACGTCGCGCATGGTCCCGCCGCGGACAATGGACTTCTGCCCCGCGCCAACGTTTCAATTCCGGTACAAGTCATAGGCCCATGTCCCTCGGCAGTCCGTATCGATCAGCTAGTAACGCCCGGCAAGTCAACGCCACTCGCTCAGCTCTCGTCAGCCATCACTTCCGCACCCGACACGCCGATGTCTTTCTCGAACGAATCAAAGTGCCCAATCAGCCATGGCAAACAACCCCGGTCTGTCGTCCCTCACCTCATCGTCCCTTGGGCGAGTTCGTTCTATCGCGGACGGACGGATGAAGCCACGTCGCTTCGAGATGCAAGGATGGGATGGGCGTACTAAGAAGAGGCGTGAGCGGGAAAGCGAGGAGTGAGAGGTGCGGTACCGGATGTCAATTGAACGGCCAAGAAGAATCAGTAAGCATCCCAGATCACCGAACGCCGACTCAGCGAGGCTGACCACAACGCTTTAGATGGGCGGTAGTCCGCAGCGGCCTCGATGCTCTCCACACACAAGCTCAAACATGCCTCTCTCTGGCTTGTCGCGTAGCCATGGGAGATCCCGTGCGAGAAAGCACTGGTTTCTGAGGTGGTGTCGTGGACGGCTCTGGGAGAAGACGTAGGATCTCGGTACGCACCTACTTCCGCAAAATTCGTCCTTCCCAGACTCGTCCTGATCTTATTCCAGGTCCTCGTCCGCTCCCAGCCAATCCAGCGAATAGCTCTGCCGGTCAGCACTGGCCATGGATTTCCGCCGTTCCGTCGATGGCTGCCGGATCCTCGCTGCGCAGTTCCAGCTTCCTTCCTCGGCACGACTACCGGTTCTTGTATGCGTCCCAAGCGCAGTGTCGAAAACGTCCGGCACCTGCCCAATCGGTCGTGCAGATGGCGGTGGCCATGTCGCAGATGTGGCCAAAGTCCATGTCGGCGCGGATGGCGATCTTGAGACGGTTGAAGAAGATCTCGGGGTGGGAGAAGGCGTCGGCGGCGAACTGCCGTTCCGGAAGAGCAGTCAGTCAGGAACAAGAGCTGGAAGGAGAGGGCACGCACCCTCTTCTCGAACGGTTCCCACCCCTTCTTGGTCATCTCCACCGCCAAATGATGCTGATTATGCGGAAACCGATGCGCGCACCACCCGCCCTGCCGGCCCATCCCCATATCATGGATCTGCTTCAGCTCACATTGCCGCAGATGCTCGGAATCGCGCTGCCGCCCCGCGAGCTTCAGTAGCTCGAACACCGTTTCGAGGACCTGCTTGCTGCCCTTGTTGGTGTGTAGTCGAGGGGTGAATACCGCTCAGTTAGCCGCATGTTGGTCGTCCATTTCGCCTTGGAGTCAAGGTCTGGGATGAGGAACGCCTTATCGTCCAATACGACCCGTTGGATCGACACCAACGGCCTGACCAACGGCTTCCTCTCCTCCTCCACACAAAGGTAATCCAACTTCCCCTGCTTCCGACTAAACTTGGAGCACGTCCGGTGCTGAGGCCGAACATGGTACACCGGTGTCTTGGCGATCACGCCGAACAGCGTCGAGGTGGAGACGGGCTTGTGGATGTAGATGTCGCATGGGGGGTCCGCTTGGTCTTTGGTTTTCCGGTCGACAACGATGATGACGCTGAGTTTGGGGAATCTGGTGAAGCATGCACGGACGGCGGATACCGAGGCGTCGGCGCAGAAGAGGTATCTGTCGAAGAGGATCAGATATGTCCAAGGGGATGAAGGGGGAATACTGACTTTGTATACTCAATGCCCTTGGACGGCTTGATAAAGCACGCCAACTTGCTCAGATTGTCCATCGTCACCGTCTCATAGAGGATCGCCAGGGTCTCGTCCCGAACGCCATGGCTTGCGAGGTTGAGGCTGGCTAGCGTTCGAAAGGCATTTGATCCTGCGAGGTGTTCGGCGACGACGGAGATCACGTCGTAGGGTATATCAAGGTCCATCTGAGGAGTCGATGAGTCAGCTTGGGAGGTGGTTTAGGTTAAAGGTACTCACGCTGCGCTGGTATCTGTCCCTTCTCGCAAGTTGAGATCCACGTTGGAAGAGAATGTGAAGTGATGAAGCAGAAAAGTTGAAGACTCCTATCGCGTTATTGTTCCTCCCTCGATGACCTCGGAATTCCGCTGAGACACGAGCAGCTGCCACCTCATGTTGCTCTTCTCCACTCCTGGCATCTTCCGCTGGTCAGCGGCCGATCCAGGACCCCATAGATAGTTACAATCCACGAAAGGTCCAGCGGCGGCTCATGATCACCCGGAAAGTCGTGCCAAGGCTGAACGTCATGCTATCCGCCCTGGTTCAAGCCCGATTTCGTTCACTGGTTCTCCCGCACCTCACACGCAGGTGCGCTGGACTGGAAACAACGCAGCTGTCGACCATTTAGGGTCGGGAAACAGAGGTCGTCGCAAATTCATGTTCGATAACCGATTCGCATCTATACAACTGAAAGCCAAAGACCAATTCATTATACCCAAACCGCGCTCTTCCCCAATGTCCGTCACCCATTCTTCTCCCACGCATCGCGTGACCGATGGAGGCGCCGTCTACCACTCGATGACCGCGTTAAAGTACTTGGCGATCAACCCCTGGTAGTACGGCTTGAGATCTTCAACCTTTGGCGGTTCATCCGACTTGGAGTAAAGGTCGTACGCTATAACAAACCGATCAGCTCCTGCTCACATCAACCCCAGAACGAGGACATACGATTAAACGCCCGGACCGCCTTCAACTGCTCCGCATCCCCCTCGCCCATAAACTGGGTATACGCCCCGCCCCGGTGCCACGGGTAAAACGAATGGTACCGGATCATGGAGAGCGCCTCTTTCGGGAGGGAGGACTGCTCCTTCATGACGAGGTACAGGTACTCGTCGTGGCCCCAGGAGATCATGACGTTGTCCAGGCCGCAGTTGGGGGCGTAGATTCCAAGGGGGGTGTTGAGCTCGGGGTTGTGGTAGTCCGGGTTGGCTTTGACTGGCGAGGGAAAAGGTCAGTTTTGGGTAGCAGGGAAGAGGAGGGGACGTACAGGTTTCCGGGTAGATGTTCTTGTCGCTAAACTCGGCGCCGACGACGAACGTGTCCCCGACAGCGGACCAGCTTGGCGTGTCGTCAAAGTACATGAGCTTGCCGAGGTCGTGGATGAGGCCGGTGACTTGCATCCAGTCCGGCTTGCCGTCGCGTCGAATGGCTTCCGCGGTCTACCAAGATACATCAGCATCGAACTACACAACAGAGACCATGCGTACTCACCTGCAACAGATGCTCAATCTGGCTAACCTCGGTATCCGGGTCACTCTCATCAATCAACGTATTCAACTTTTCAATCGCCTCCCACACGCCCATCCGCGCCCTCTTCTCCTCCCTGAACTTGCGCCGCGCCTCCAAGTTGTACTCCAGCGTCTGCTTGGCATGCTGCTCCGCGTAAAAGTTCTTGACCCGATCACAGGCGGCGTCGTAATCCCGGAACGTGTCCTTGTCCTTGGAAGCGTCGAATTTCGAGTCCTCGTCGTATGAGATGGGGGGTTGTTTGCCCTTGATGACGTTGACTTCGTCGATCAGGTCCGAGAGCTCCTCGAGGTCTTGCCCGTTCAGGCGTTGCTGCTGCTGCGCGATGACTTCTTGTGTTTGGACCATGGTGGATGGGCTGAATGTAGATGAGGGTGCATGACGAATGAGGGCATGGTGGGCGGACGAATGCTTATATCCTCTTCGTAAATTTCGTCTCCGGGTTGGGTCCGAGTATCCAATCGACGTCGGTCGAATTGGTATGGAAATGAGATGCGTGACGGGAGGATGTCGATAATCCAGCGAGAACGACAGAGAGATGGGCGTGACCAGCGGCAATGGACGCGGCCGCCGGGAAAAACCACCCGAGGTGTTTGGGTCCGCGGGAGGTGGGGTATAGCGATGGAGAAATCGCCGTGAAAGTCCATTCTTGATCAGGAAGAGACGTCATGACATAGCTGCTATGCGCGGAGCAGGGCAAATCGAAGGAAGAAGAAGGAACCCACCGAATACGACTCGGTCAGAGACATCCTGACGTCGTTGTCCGGACCAACTACCGGTCTCCAGCTACAATCTTTGGCACTCCGTAGAGTCTCGTCGTTGCGTCAAAATCCTCACGGCGGTCGTCGTTACGCTTTTGACGACACAACAGCAACCACAGCAGCTCCTTCATGACAGTGGCAACGTCAGCTGCAACGGCTCCTATCTCCTATCATCGGACCGAAGTTCGATGCGCTTCCGCTTGTCCTCTGGAACACCACCTTGAAACGTTACCCCTGAAACTCGGATAGGAAATGATTGCAAGTAAGGCAAGCTCTCAATCCTAAATGGACTCTCCCATATGACACGCCAAGCCCTGACATCCCAATCACAGGCGACATCTCCGTCGGTCGAGTACGACATCTCTCGACGTCCCTTGCCGCCAGACATTTCTGCACAGTTGGAGAATGAGGGTCTCGCGCCCATCCATTCGACTGGGACAACTCTGGCCACCTCGATAGGAGAAGACAAGTCCCGTGCGTCGGACAAAGAAGGGTACTGCCCAATCTGGGTCGACGATGATGATAGGGAACTCTGGAACGAGGCGATGCGGCGGACGAATACCTAAGCAGTGTGAGTCGGTATGCCTTCCCGACCTGCTGTCATGCTCATCATTTCCTTTCACTGGGTAGTCATCCATCTGTTTGCTCGCCCAATCTCGTATCTTTATCCGTTCATCTGTCGACAACCAAGGTAAGCTCCTCAACCTTGCGTCCGGCGGTCTTTCCTGATTATTTCTCGTCTCGACAGATGACTCCTGACCTACCAGTCGAGATCATCGGAGTCATCGCGGGACACCTTGCGGGCATGTTCGCCTTTGGAACGTTGGCCAGCCTGAACGTCACCAATCGCAATGTCCATTACGAAACGCTTCCGGTCCTTTGGGAAACGCTGTTGTTGGATCGAGACGATCCGAGCGGGGCTCCTATCTGGCATCGCGTCAACTGCCCACCCGCATCGAGCTTAAGACACGTAAAGTAAGTGACTCTAGATGCCGCTCGTTGGCATGCCTTGACAGTCCTCCTCGATCTGTGCAGATACTGTTTTCGAGCTGCATAAAATTACAGTCCGGCCTGCCCCCTCAACACCAGCTTACAATTACCGAACGTCGTGTGTACCATCTTCGTCCACGCGCGGTCGGCTCGGGAGTCAGACAAGGGATGTACCTTAATGCTGCATCGACCGGTCACAACCTATACTCTGCTAGGTGTCATATGTCGCACGCCTACTCTGGACGGCCCGAAAGCCGTCAAACAAGGATCGGCGACGATGATGCCGATCACAACGATCCAACACGTCCTATTCAACGGCGACGGCCGCTTGTTGCCGGGGCCAGTACCGCAAGCTGTATCGCACAACTGGGCCAACGATATCCAGTTTATGGGAGAATTCGGCCGAGCGTTCGACGACGAGGATAAACTCGAGTCCCTTTTGCAACTCCTCTATCTGGAGTGTTGGAGGGATCATCCTGACAGCAGTGAAGGAGAATTCTGTCCTCACCGCGTCTGCAAGTACAAGCTCTCGTACGCAAGTTCTCGACGGGGGTACATACGAACCCCTCATTTTGCCATCAAACTCGACATGAGGGCGAGCGTCTGGGAAGTATTCTTGGGGATGGTAAGCTAGACTGCATATGAAGCCTCAAGACCGAACACTAATGTCTCTTACACTGTCAGTTCATTTCCGCTTCATTCGAGAATCCAGTGTTGCTCGACAATTTCTTGAACATAATCATCTACTGGAAGGAAAGCGTGCAAAACCTTCCACCTTCTTGGTTACCCTCCGTTCATACTCTTCAACGGGCTCTCACCTCGGCGGAGCAACATCTGTCAGCGATCAACGCCACCCCTCGAGAAGCTATGCCGATCGTACAGTGGCCCGTTCCCGATATGCCCCGCCTGGATCGACCTCCCGCGAAGGTAGCAGTCGCGGATTTCTACCTCGACATCTTGCCGAACCAGTTACTATTGTTCCACACCAACTTCTGGACCTGGAAACGCACGACGCGGCTTCAAACGCGGTCGATCAGCCCCGTATCGTCAACCGCGGCGAGTTTCTCGACTTACTTCAACGACTCGCAAGAGAGACCTAATGTAGCGGAAGTGTCACATCGAGAGCAGTCGAGTTGGATGCGAGATCGAGCCATCTGCCAATCCTCGATCATCGGCTGCGCTCTGGTCATCAACTGCCAACCTCATCTGGACGGTGGGAAACGTACTTATGTTTCCTCGGGTTGTAATTCAAAGCATCGCCATGCTGAGCGTCATGTAGTAGTGACATCACATAACCTGTCTCTGTGTCAATATCCCCGCTAGGTTCAAGTCAACTGATCGCCATACTGCAATCAGACTCAGTATTGCATGCGCTGCCATCCGCTGCTGGAGATCAGCCAGTCGATTGCCTTTGAAAAACGCCCGTGGCGTCTCTCAACAACCTTCTCACCCCATCAGAGCGACGATTGTCGTGACTGAGCGCAACCCGACCCGATGGTGTCCCCTTTTCGTCGTTGTACGACAAGTCGGAAATCATTGGCTATCGCCCAGCGTAGCCCGCCCATTGTGGATATACAGCGCTCTTTTGCCTCCTCAGTCGCGGTGCATATTTGTTGAAGGTCTCACTTGGAGTCAGTGAACATCTCCACGCTGAACGTCGGCACTCGGTGCGAGTCCATTGACCTACCTCGAAGGCGAAAGCTCCAACAATGCTTTGGGTGAAGACGTTACCGCTCGAAGATGATCTCTATTCGTCGGCATCGTTCGACCATCGCCGCTCGTCGACCACCCACTACATGGACCACTTCCGGAATGGATTCCGGTGATGAAGCTTTCGTAATTAACGCAATGCAATATGACCATCGCATGTTGTGTTCCTGCGTCGGCCTCTGTTGCAGCGTCGAGTCTGTCGTGAAGACTGTCATTCTCGATCGGTAGTGTCTTAACCCCTGTCGGCCAACGACCCGAGCCACAGGTTTCGCGCACCGTGCGCACAGGCAATATACTGATTGCTGGCAGCATGCTGGCGATAGCCCTATGCTAGCAAACTGCTACGAGTAGCAGCTGCTGCCGGCGCCGATGGAGGCGGCGGCCGAGAAAACTCCCCGAGGTGTTTGAGTCCGCGGGGACAGGGTATAGCAGTTTGGACACTTCACCTTGGACAGCTATCTGACTTGCGTTCATTTGGGACATCATCATTACATTGCGTACAAGCGTCTTCCCGATAGTCTGACGCCATGATGACCTCGCGAGACCGTCGGAAACAACAGGATCAGCCGTCACAACTTCGGTACGATGCGCCTCCGTGACCACGCTGCTCTCGGACCGAATACAACTCATCATCTTCTGTCCTAACTCCTATCATCGACTGGTCCTCAACAATGTGCACGTCAAGCTCTGACATCAAGGGCGAAGATAGGCATCACGGCTACCGGATGTGCCCAAGGGATTCGCGACAAGCAAAGAAGATATGGCTGCAATATCCGACCTCGACTGCCTGAAACTTGGAAGCGCGCCGATAGCCGATAGGGGAAGTTCCGCCTGCGCTTCGCCTCGAGAGGCACGAGGCTGGATCGTTTGGTGCTGTTGGAGAGGAGAAATGGGAAGATGTCGAGAGTGTGAGGTGATGAAGTAGGGTGCAAGTTGACAACGGCAGCAGCGTGAGTCTGGCACATTAGGTCTACCTTACGCTCAGTTCACTCATACCTCCCTTCTTCAGGAAGCAACTCACGTCTACTCCCCATCCGGACCTCTCGCCACCAGTCTCTACAACAACCACGACACCAGTTGGCTGATCTCCCCGTCGTTCAGCGCACTTCCCCCTCATCTACCGTGGCCCATCGCAGAAAGGAGCGGTCAAGCTCGGCTGCGCTGCTGAATCGTTGCGTAAGGATGAACCTATGATCGAACGTGCTTGAGTTGGTGTTGAAGAAGGCGATACTTTAAATCAAGTGAGCGGCTCGAGACTGGTCAAGCCGTGCAAGTTCTCTAACCCGTCGTTCGCGACAAGCCGTCCATCACTCCTCGCTCAAGCTCTCCGGTCCCATTCGCGTGACACCTCCTCAACCTGTCGTCCGGCCGTCGATGTGAGTAGCGCGGTGTATCTAGTATCGCTCGCCTGTTGACAAAAGTTTTACAGTCCTTGAGATGATTCCCGATCTTCCCCTCGACATATACGGCGTCATTGCCGAGTTTCTCGCCGGAGCTTTTGCTTTCGGAACCCTCGCAAATCTAAACGTCGCCAATCAGGATATCCGAGATATGACGACACCGGTCCTTTACCAAAGTCTGTTGATGGATCGTGACATTGACTGGGAGCGGGCAGGAGAAGACGCACAGGCAAGAGCGCGGGGTTTCCCGAACTCCGGGTCGAGCTCTGAATCACACCTAGCGTTACCATCGCAGTCGAGCTTGAAATATACGAAGTAAGCATCAAGTACGGGCACAGGACCCAAATCTGATAATCGCTATTCTTCTTCTTCTTCATAGGTACTATATCTGTATAAGCTTCCGCAACCGCAAACGTCCGTTTGACGGCATATCGGTTCCCAACGCCCTCGCGACCATCGTCGTCAATCCGCGCAACGGGTCCCATTTCCGACAAGCGTCCACATTGATCCTCCATAACCCAGTCTCAGCGTTCGCGTTGTTCGGGGTTATTTACAAGACCCCTTTACGTTCCGCCAAATACGGAATGTGGCGTGATCAACCCGAAACGGTTGTTGCGCCAGTCACGTCTCTACTCGCCGTCTTCTTCGATTCGGAAGCGCGCCTGCTATCATCAACGCACGATTGGACAACCCACCTGCGCGCATTCGACTTAGCATTTTATGGCAATACTCATCAGCACGTCGAATCGTTGACGGGAATGCTGGATCTTGTTGGTCGACAAGACGGTGTGGACCAGTGTCGAGGGAGGATTTGCGACCATGAAATGTTGTATGTCAACAGCAGTGATCTCCCTCGTCACTTCCCTTCCGCCATCAGAGAGTCCATGAAAATGACCGCCCTCCACCAGTTTGTGAACGTGGTGAGTGAAGGAGCGGTGCTGCATTGTAGAATGGCGCTGACTTAGAACCCTTGTGCAATCAGCTCCTTACCGCTGCGATGCAGAATCCAGCTGTTCTCAGCCACCCTTTCAAGGTCGAAGTCGAACTCGATCGCACCAATCCGGCAGAAATAAACATACTGCACAGTATCGCTTGTCTTCTGGAGCAACGCTTGCCGACCCTGGTCGCCGCCTCTGCCGGAAGTCAAATACCGAATGTCTTCCCCTTCACTCGCGATACCGGTACAACCATCGATAATCCCCCGTCAACGCTCATACTGCGGATCTGTCTCGACTTCTGGAGAAATGATCTGTCATTATGCAGCGAGGTCGTGAAACGTTCTGCTCCTCACGACGGGGAGTTTGGGACCGATCGGGCGATTCCGTTTGCGCAGTTTCTAGAGGATGTCCGCAAGGTATATATATAGGCGGGGTATACCGTTCTCTCCGCGGAACCACCGTCTGGCTCCGCTACACCCCAAGCAGATGCCATCGCTACTCGCCGTTCGATAGGTCTCAGCGCTTCAGCAGGTGTCGAAGTCGACGTAACGAAGCGGCACGGATATCTGCAACGTTGTATTTCGAAGCTTGCCCTTGATCGACGCCATCTATTTATGTCTTTTCATGCGCATGTTCCTTGACCGTTCTTGATGGCAGGTCACACGACACGTACTAACATACCATCAGTATGCCAGCACCCCAGTGACACTGGAGACTTTGTGAAGCTCTCTGTGAGGGCATGCAAAAGGCCGCGGGCGCCGAGGAAACTCCCCGAGATGTTTGGACCCGCGGGAGATGGGTATAGCAGTTTGGCATGATCATTCCCCTCCGCTGGGCTCTCTGCTGGCTCTACAGTACGTGAATTTACGTGCTTTCGTACATCATTCGATCCACTGCGAAGAGCGCCATCATGGTCTGACTCAACAGCAAATAGCGGAACTCTCCTCTGCCGCAACAAGTTGGACCAGTCTTGAGGACTTTGGTAGGATGAATCTCGTCGGAACGCTGTCTTTGGACCGGGGATGGATACCGCGCCATCGTCGGCCTCGTCATCATCTGCTTCATCTCATCCCACCAACGATCACTACATCAACAATGCCATCCCAACTTCCCAAGGCGAACGAGTCGTATCGTACCGGCATCGAATTCGTCAATCAGCCCAAACTTTGATTCACAATCTTGAAGCGCACCGATAGGAGCAGGAACCTTTGCGCTTCGAGACCAATGCTTCCGCAAGTCGCGAGGACTGCCGGACGACCTTGATAGGGAATAGGAGAAATGACACGCAGGACGCGATGAGCGTCTCAAATGCATCGACGTCTGACTACATCGGCTCTGTGAGTCTGGCATATCGGGTCAACCTTACGCTCAGCTCACTAATCCTGTTATTCCTCAGAACGCAACTCAAGTCTAGTGCTCATCCGGATCTCCTGTCATCGCCTTCTTTCCAGCGGATCAACTTTCCAGTGAGCTGCTCTTTCTCAAGTTCAAAGCACTTCCCACTCATCTATCGTGTGCCATTACAGAACGGAGCCCTCAAGCTCGACGTCAACCGTAATTGAAGGTTTCCGCGTGATCTTAGCAGAGAAGACCATACAGCGTCAAGTGAGTCCCTCTGGACAGGTCCCGCCTCGCAAGTTCTCTAACAAGTTCTCTAACCTGCCATCATCGTCAGGCCGTCCATCTCTTCTTCACGCAAACCCTCCGTTGCCGTTCGCGCCATTTCTGCTTATCCTGTTTCACAATCATCGAAGTGAGTATCGCTATCCAACTGGCATTAGCGTGTGTTGACTGGAATCTCGCAATCTTTCAGATGGTTCCCGATTTACCTGTCGACATCTATGGCGTCATTGCCGAGTTCCTCGCCGGAGCTTTCGCTTTCGCCACTCTAGCAAATCTCAACGTGGCCAATCAGGGAATTCGGGATGTAACGACACCAATTCTTTACGAAACCTTGCTGCTGGACCGTGAACTGGACTGGGAACGATACAGATCCGGGAAGACTACGGGAACCGGACTTGTCGCTTTGTATACGGATCTGCCTTCAAGCTTGAAGTATACGAAGTGAGTGAGCAGCGGTTGGAGGGCCCGCTACGATACTGACCTTCGCGGTCTTGTCTTCAGATACTGCGTCCGCGTCGACGGGGAGGAAGGCTGGCGCCCGGCCGATGTCGGGCTAGAGCTTCCAGGTCTTCTGGCTACACTGATTGTCAATACCCGGCGATGGTCAACACGCGGACAACCAGCGACTCTGCTGCTTCACCAACCCCTCACGACTTTCACACTGCTTGGCGTGATCTGCCAATGTCCTGTTCGTGCCATTCAATGCGTTGCAAACTGGAACC
This sequence comes from Naganishia kalamii, assembly GCA_022813745.1. Taxonomy (NCBI): domain Eukaryota; kingdom Fungi; phylum Basidiomycota; class Tremellomycetes; order Filobasidiales; family Filobasidiaceae; genus Naganishia; species Naganishia kalamii. Next base: position 50,979 of record JAKLLX010000088.1, read on the forward strand.
GCGATGTTTTCGAATTCGTCATCGAACCGATAGAGGCGGTGCAAGATGTCTGGCGCGATCAAGGCGGACGTCTGCTCTCAGGCACGCAGGACTGGCGCACTAGCATCCATATCGACAATGACGAACCTGGGATGACGGGGATCCTCGACTGCCCCGAATCTCTATCCGAAGTGCTTGCATTGGCCGGCAGGCAAGGGAATGTTCGTAATGGCACCAAAAGTGCACGAATCCGCCAGTGTGGGCACTCATACGGATTCGACGAGGCTCAATTTCGCCAAAGGTCTTTCGTGGGAGTCTCAGAATTCCAAATCCGCATCGATCTGAACGCCTTCGAACGATTCGTAGACTTCGTATGTTCTGATCTCCACAGCTCGATGCGCACGCGTTGCTAATTCAAGAACCTTATCATTCAGTTCTTTACCGCTGCGATGGACAACCCCGTCATCCTAGGCAACTCTATCCGCATTTGGCTCGAGATCAGCGAAGACTATCCCACCGATGCCGAGATTGCTGCCTCACTTCCGGATTTAGAACCTCACATATCGACTCTCAACGCTCTCCTGCATGAAGCTCATCATACGGGGGACCTTGCTGTGCGGGGCCTGAATTGCGACAGTCTCGACAACACCGCCAACCCGTTTGTGGAACTCGAGGTCGAATTTCGCTTTGACTACTATGGCCGCGATAGTCTGCTATACTTTCACAACGAGCTGTTCGATCATTCTGCACGTCGACTTGACGAACACCATAGGATCGCCATGCCACGACAGAATTTCATCGACGCTATCCACGACGACGGATGGGAGCTGTAAGCTGGACGGCGCGGCTCGTCCGTCATTCGCTTTACTGCTCGCAAATCTCGCTGTCTCCATTTCCGTTGTATCCATTTCCGTTGTATCCATTTCCGTTGTATCTTTCGTTGTTTTCCGCGTTGGCTTTTGCGCCTCTGTACGCCGGACTCCACTGTCGAATTATCGATCTCTTTTCTTGTCAAGTCGCGGTCAATGCCATATCAGAGCTAGGTCCTGCGCGATGATGGCAATGCACACGGCGATCGGGGAAACTCCCCGAGGCTTTTGAGACCGCGAAAGATGAAGAGCAGCCATGATCAGTCTCACAACTTGTAAGAACCTCCGGCAGCCACTTACGCGTTGTCCAGTAAGATATAATACGACATGACACCGCCATGAAGCTCTGGAACGGAGGAGAAACCAAACACCTCGGAGACAGCTCGGAATCGAGCCGTCTTCAGTTACAAGACGAAGCGCAAGATCTGCTCTTCACCTTTCCGGCGACGTAACTAAGATCGCGGTGGCTCGCGAATGAAGCAGCAAATTCAATGATTGACATGAGATATGTACAAAGGGGTTGTGGTCCGAATTCGGTCCGCGCGGGTTCTGATATACAGCTGCCTACATCTGAATCGCCTGCCAGCATATTCACGCCTAGCCACAAGAGCTGCCACACGAGCTGCCACATGGTGCTATGATCGCACAGCGATACTGTCGGTTTCAGATCCAACAGGTATGAGGTCGAGCGATGCTGATAGAATTATGCGAGGTCGGAGCGATGCTGATGGACTCCCGGCGACACGTTTCAAGATGCCATTGACTTCAGGAGGTCATCGCTTGTGAGCGATTTGCCGCGATAATCCTCTGCCGCATCCGTGCCCGAATAGATGTCAACAAGCTTTGAGGAGAAGTATATGACATGCTCTTGGTAGAGATCAAGGCAGAACAAAGCGACAATTGAAGGCGGGTCCCCCGTGCTTGCACCAGAAGTGAGATCGCCGGCTGACTGTCAAGCGGGCGACGAAGTCGAATCAACGGGCTTCACCGCATTCTTCGATTTCATTTGGTGGTCAAAGATCGGTAGGATGTCGCGAATTGTGTTTGAGAGTTCAGGGTCGTCCGAGGACGCCTCAATTTGGATCATTACACCGGTGCGTAAGATAGTCGGGTTCGCATTCACCGCAGCTACGAACTATAGTTTCAAACAGCGAGTGAGAAGATGGGTCACACCAAGAGAAGAAAAGAACCTACCATCTGGAAAAAGTCCACGAAAACGTTGATATCCATGACGACCAAAATCTCCCAACGATCCAATGCACGGGCACTGGTGCCCAGGCCATACACCAGCTTGTATCCAAGAATCCGTCCGTCGGACGGAGTCCTGGTTGCATCTGCACTGCGATGTCTATGCTGCAGTTTCAGCAGTTCGAGTAGAGACGAAACGGCATCTGCAGTCCGCACGTCGAGACTCCGCGTTATGCGGATATCGCACATCCATTCCGGATGGTCCCGCGACGGACGCAGCTTGCCAGCTGGATGGAACAGCACATCTTCGAGACGTCGAATTTGTCCGATGACTGGTGATCTTGGCTTCCCCCGACCGTTGGAGACCTTGGATCGGACGGGAGTCTTGCAAATCACGCGGATCAACGTGTGGGCCGTGACGGGCTTGTGAAGCAGTAAAGTGCACGGCTGACCATCGTCGTCATATTGTGTATTGGCGATGATCGTACAGAGAACGTTTGGCAGGTTGAGCCCGATATCAGGCGGGATGCAGGCGGCGTGGACGAAAGCTCGAATACAGTACCTATGGTGGAAGAGCTGTTAGACTGAGATGATATGATCAAGCAACCTTCACATACTTTGTGGAGGCCAAACTCGTCTCCGGCGGTACGGGTCCGATCAACTCTCCATCGTCCGAGCGAGGCCACTTCACCTCGTCATCCATCAACAACGTCTCGTACAAAACCGGAAGCGTCTCCTCCCGAATCAATCGGTTCGCAGCGTTGAGCGAGGCCAAGGTACCGAATGCGCAAGAGCCGGCGAGAAACTCTGCGATGACGCCGAAGATGTCGAGAGGTATGTCGGGGATCATCTGAGAGATAGGTCGATAGATGAGCACGAAGTATACTGTAAGACAGGGAGACAAAGCTTACTTCGAACGTCGACGCGAGAAGAGCTGCGAGAGGACTGGCAGTTACGATTTCGGGAAGAGTGAGCGTGATCTCGGGAAGAGTGAGCGGAGATTGCTGAAACGGCGAAAGAGGCTTCAGTCTGTGGGTCTTGTTGAAAAGCACAAACGATACTGACTGTTGCAGCTGTTCAGCGTGTCGGAGCATCTCGACACGAAAGAATACGACGGCTGAACTGGCTGCGACGTCAGGGTGTATATGAGCACGGTGCACCAGGAGAAGGCATATACTGCTCGACACTCACTGTTTCCCTGTCTTTCCGGCAACAAAGATCGACTCTGCCAGATCTCCTATCCCCTGTCCTTGCCCCATTTCGTCATATCCGAACTCGGCCTCGGAGGTCGTGGAGTTGCGTGCATCAGGGTTGTGCAGCTGACCGCGAGAGCTCCCTCGAAGGTCTGTCGGTCTCTCTCCATCGAATTATGGCTGCTGGAGGACTGTGCGTGGACGCAAGACTGCATAATGAGGTAGTTGTCAACCCAGCTGTCAACCCCGTCGATCCTAAATGCGATCACATCGGATGAGAACAAACGATAACCGAACGGTGTCAACCTGAAACGCACACCGAAGTTATTCCGGATCGTCCCGCCTGCCGGTGTTTCAGCTGATGAGCCTTTGGGATGAGGGATGAGGGTATAGCAATCTAAACTGATAGGACTTGGGAAAGGCCTTTGGTTATCTGCTATCTGCACTTGTCCTTCCACCTATCATGCCTCTGCTTCAAACTCCTACACCTGCCTTCTATCAGCTCTTCACGACTCTCGGAATCCGGTCCGCCACAGATCAACGCCGGAGCTTTATCTTCCAGCTCCCAACTCTGGTCAAAGAACGACCTTGAAACCCTATCGCTTATCGACCGGACGTCGAGCGGCAGCCAATCAAAATACACCGGCCAATTCAGGGGTGATTAGGTAAGCTGGAGATGGGCTGATTTTGGTCGTGCGAGGTTGCGGTTTTCGCTGTTGGGGAGAGCTCGGAAGGACGTAGAAGGTCCTCTCCAGTGTCCTCTCGGAGCAGGGACATCCTTCCCACCAGCAGGAGAGCAGCAGTCGAAGAGCCCGACTTCGAGACCTTGTCGCTATCTCCACAGCTCTCGCCCCTTTTCTCGTCATAACTGCGGAAGCGAAAGCATCTCCCCACCGCGGGCTATGCGCTTCTAGCTCCGCCCTTCCAAATTTGAAATCGCAGGCGCCGCCCGAACACCCGACCCAGGATAAGCCCTGCCCCTGGTCGGTTTGGGCTGACTCCTCTATCAAGGCGGACATTCAAAACGACCAGGTTGATAGCGATATCCCCCTTGTCGGATTTGCTGTTGATCAACCCCCTCGTCTACTTAAACCTCTCTCGTCTCTGTTCGTTCGTCTTTCCGACGTTTGGATATCCCTCTGTCACCTTCACTTGGTACTTTTTCGGTAAGTCGACGTCATGGGCGAAGAAGCCGTACAGAAGACCGATTCCTGACGATTCTCTTTCCTTCCTTGCTCTCTTCCCTCGTCTCGATATATACCTCGCCTGTCGACTACCAACTGCCAATCGTTCTCGATACAGGTCTCGCAATACACCAACAAACTCATTCCCCAAGGTGAGTTTTCATTTCGATCGATGGGATTCGGGTCGGGCGATGGTGGTGTGGGACGAGTCCGCTGGGATGCTGGAATGGGTGGAATACGAGACGGTGGATGGATAGGGGAGACGAAATGAAGACGAACGATACCCCGGTCGAGCTATCCCACCACTTGCGTCGAGTCACACGACCAAATCCCCTTCGATCGCTACGTCACCGTCATTCGTCCAACATCGCTGACTCTTCCCCTCTCCTCAGATGTCTACCTTAATCCCCGGAAAGCGATCGGATCTTTTGGATCACTACATGGCCTTGCCCCAGGGCGACGCCATCCAGGCCGAATGTGCGTGTCATCCATTGGTCGTTATGCTCCACCGCTGACACCCCGTCTCGCAGACATCTGGATCGACGGCTCCAACGGCATGCGATGCAAGACCATGACCTTGTACAAGGAACCCACGTCCGTCGCCGACCTCAAGGAATGGAACTTTGACGGTTCCTCCACCATGCAGGCTCCCGGCAACGATTCCGACATCTTCCTCCGACCCGCCGCCATCTTCAAGGACCCGTTCCGAGGCGGCAAGAACATCCTCGTTCTGTGTGAATGCTACAACAACGACGGTACCCCGAACGCCACCAACAAGCGTCATTTCGCCAAGAAGGCGATGGACCTCGTCGCCGACCAGGAACCCTGGTTCGGTCTCGAGCAGGAGTACACCTTGTTCGACGCCGATGGACACCCGTACGGCTGGCCCAAGCAAGGGTTCCCCGGACCCCAGGGCCCGTACTACTGCGGTGTCGGTGCCGGCAAGGTCTACGCCCGGGACTTCATCGAGGCCCACTACCGAGCGTGTCTCTACGCCGGTGTCCAGATCTCCGGTATCAACGCCGAGGTCATGCCTTCCCAGTGGGAGTTCCAGGTCGGACCGTGTGAGGGTATCGAGATGGGTGATCACCTTTGGATGGCGCGATTCTTGTTGTTGAGGATAGGTGAAGAATGGGGAATCACTGTACGTCGACTCTTACCTTGTCTTTGAACACTTGCTCATCCCTCCTTCTCAGCCCTCGTTCCACCCCAAGCCCTTGACCGCCGGTGACTGGAACGGTGCCGGCTTGCACTCCAACTTCTCCACCAAGCTCACCCGAACGCCCGGAGAGGGTATGAAGGCGATCGAGGACGCCATCGAGAAGATGAGCAAGCGACACATGGAGCACATTGCCGTGTACGGTGAAGACAACGACTTGCGATTGACCGGCAAGCACGAGACCGGTCACATCTCGGCCTTTTCGGCTGGTGTCGCCAACCGAGGTGCTTCGATCCGAATTCCCCGTCATGTTGCTCAGCAGGTGAGTTCTCTTGTCGATCCTTTATTCGACTCGTACTGACCCCTCTATGCAGGGCTTCGGCTACCTCGAAGATCGAAGGCCGGCGTCCAACGCCGACCCGTACGAGATCTCGCGAATCATGGTCGAGACCACCCTCATCCTATAGTCTTTCCCGTCTACTTCCGACGCTCCGGCGTCGGACGTACACGCGGACGGGCCTGGTGACGGGCGTGTTGTAGCGTAGATCCTGTATCTCGCTTCGGCTCTTCTGGCAACGGACCATCGATTTCTCTTCACTTCTTCACTTCTTCCTTCCTTGTTCACTCTTTACAACCATTGTTCTCGATCCGGGTGTCGCCTTGCGTGTTGCTGCCTTCGGGCAGTGATGTGCGGCGATGCTTGGTGCATAGCCTTTGGGAGTCAGTTGTATGGTAGCATCTCATTTCAGCACCCGAAATCAATCAAATCAATCTCATTGCTGCATCTTGTCTCGGTAGTCCTGTCGTCATATTCCTGCAGGACAGGGCTAGATTGTGCTGTCTTCATGCTGAGCATAAGTTGGCCTGTCCGGTTCTATGACGTCGCAAGACCGCCTTTCGGCAAGCGTTCAACTCGACTTGCGCGCAAGCAGAGGTAAGCAGTCCCCTACGTACACCATGGATCCTCCGCACGCTGATGATGCAGTCCTCTACAGGCGAAGACTTGTAGATTCCGTACAAGACATCACTACTCCAGCACTCCACCACTCCCGCCTCTTTTTCGCAAATCTGGTACCATTGCATATGTGTCCATGGTTTCCCTTCAACGCCGCATGCAAGCAAGAGCACCACACCTTCGTGGCGGCTGGATCAAGGGGCGATCGACAGCAACACCTTGCAAGGGTAGGAGACCTTGCTGTCGCCCTATTCTCCCTCATGTGACTGGCTGGTCTTCCATCAAGACGTTGCTTCGGTCACTCCTTCGGTCGACAAGCTGGGTGACACGATGACAGCCAGACCAATCGCACGACGAATCATCTACCGACTAGACACTCCCTCGTCGACTATCAAGGCAAAGCTTTACGACATCCCGTCTCAACATCTGGCATAAGGATTATCACCTGAAGACTCGACATGGGGAAAGCCTCGCACCGAAAAGGAGGAGAGGAATGTACCAAGGCGGGAACAGCGGATAGGGGAAAGCCTGACCAGGTGAGTTGTCTCCCGAGATGATGCGCCGTCCATCAGATGAAGCACCTTCCGGAGCTCACTATTTGTCGCCCTGATCGCAGACACCGTATCTTCCCGTCGAGATCCTCGGCATCGTCGCCGAACACTTGATTGGACAACACGCTTTCGGCACCGCTGCAAGTCTGAATCGGATCTCCCGCAAAGTCCATCATGAAACTCTGCCGGTGCTTTACGAAACGTTATTCCTGGATCGACCGCAAAGGGAAAGTGGGTGGGATCCGCGTTCCGGGTACGCACGAGCTTTGCCGTTGTGGGCACCGGGCGGAGGATGGGAAAAGGTTCCAGGTCTGAAGCACACGAAGTGAGTGACGCCTGATGCATCCAGATCTTCGGCTTTGTGACCAAAGCTAACTGCTCGAAACTTGCAGGTACATCTTCTACATCACAGAAAAGGATGATCCTCTCGGCAAGACGGAAAAGGAGGAACCGTTCAGCGGACTTCGACACGTCCCCAACGTCGTTCTTACCATCCCGATTCGACAACGCGCTCGCGACAGGGAAGGCGATGCGTGTCGCATCCACGTCCACCGACCCGTATCCATGGCAACTATGGTCAAGATTGCCGAGACTCCTGTTCATCAGCCGATCGCCTTCCACATCAGCTGCTTCGGACAGTTCTGTCAACGTGCGGCGAGGCATCCGGGACTCATGGACGAAATCGAACGGGACACCGACCGTATCGGTAGCGGGAACGACCCGAATTGCCTCATCGAAGGGTATAATCCGGATTGCAGACTCGACGTCAAGAGACCCCGTCTTCGGCCTGCGGATGCGATCGGAAACGTCTACCTGCATGGCGGAGCATACCTGCATTCGAAATCGCCTGTTCATCTGCAACCATTCACGGCCGGCGTCAGCTCGTGGAACTGCTCGCTGCTTGCGGACGAGTCGCAAGCCAACAACACTGACGCGGCCGAGGCGATGACGACAACAGTCGTTGAGATGCTCAGGCTGTCTTGCTGCCAACGCGACTTCAACGACCTTCTCAGAAAAGAGATACTGGCCATGCGGGAACTCGACCGAACGTTCAAGCCAGAAGCCGTATGCGCGTATCGAAAGATGTACACAAAATGGCACCTCGACCTGAACCTCGGTCTGGATGCCGTAAAGCTACTCGTCGACAAGGTGCGTTCCGCCGTGTGTGAGGCGTGTCGAAAGCGTTACTGATATGAAACCCCTTGTGCAAGCTCGACCACGAAGCGGTCCATCTTCCGACGATATTCCAAAGCCGACTGCACATCACGATCCCGGAAACCATCGAGCTGGAAGACCTCCATCGCGTCATGGACCGCTTCCGGGAGATCTACACCCGTGACCCGGCCTCGTTGTCGCGCCTTCCCACCAAGGGATGCTGCGCGCACGTAGTCGAGATCGATGCGACATGCAAGGTCTTCTCCCTCAACACGCAATCGATCAATGTCGGAGGAAGACCCAAGGTGCGAGAGGCAAAGTATAACGGTGTCCTGTACCACGATCACCATACGAAAAAGGGGAAGATGGAGGTCGTTGCGGAAGTTTGCGAGCAGAAGGGTGACGGGCGACAGTAGGGGATGCTAGGATGCTGGGGGCGGAGGCTGTCTCTGCGATGCGCGGGGAAGGATACCTTTGCTAGTCGGGCTTGTGATCTACCCGAAGATCGTTGTCGGCCTGCCAAGGGAAATACATCTCAAGCGACGAACATCGCTGTGTTGTAGTATGTTGTTACTGTCAGTCTCCATGACATGTTTTCCTGTGGATCTCCGTAGTCAACGTCCTCCTTGCGCAAAATCTTTGCAGTCACGCAGCTTTTACTCGCGTACATGCATGATCTGCTTCTGGACTTGCCATAATAGTTTGCTCTTTCAAGCTACTGTTGACTACTGTTGTCGAGAGTGTCCGCGCTTCAAGGCGATGATCAGGCGCAAGTTCCGCTTCCGCAGATTGCGAAAGGAGAACCGTGCAAGGCAAGGCGACATTTCTACACATGTTGTCGGCTATGCTGGGCCTACATCCAGCAGGACAACACATTTCGGCACGGACCACCTTGAATGATCCACCGACCATGAGCGTCGAAACGAAGACCGTGGAGCCGTCACTCGAGCAGCTTGCGCAGCGGTTGGAGCAGAATGTCAAGATACGCGTAAGTGGTGACTCATGTCCAGTCAACAATACTGATTCATTTGTGGACAATCCTCTTGGTCACGATATAGGCGACACCACAGTTGCCTGTCGATCTCATCGGAGTGATCGCCGAACACCTCATTGGCCAGTATGCTTTCGAAACCGTCGCGAATTTGAACCTCGCTTCCAAGGCGATTCGTCGAGAAACGTTGCCTATTCTCTACGAGACGTTACTACTGGAGCATTGCAAAGGTCTGGAATACTATCGGAGCGGAGGAGCATTCTCAGAGGGATTAAAGCATACGAAGTGAGTTGTCTGCTGCCACAGTAATCTACGTCAACCCGTCTAACGGCGTCCCACTTCTGCTCAGATACCTGTTCATTTCCCAACAAGATCCGAGGAACGAAGAAGTTGAGAAGCCTATGGCCGACATCGTCATGACGATCTCCATCGATACCGCCCTTCGAACGCACTCGGCCAACAGCTGCTTCGTTTACGTTCACCGTTCAATCTCGTCGGCGATAGCAATTCAGATCCTCGAAACTCCCCTTCGTCATCCTTCCCGGAACCATACGGTGTGCAAGATTCTCGAGGCGGAAATGAACGGACGCTTGCCGCCTCCGATCTTGATGAATGCAGGTTGGCCTGAGGTACAAACACCTGTGTGGATGTGCGACAAAGAGGAAAAGAAGCCTGCCGTGCGACCGATCGAGGGCATCAAGGAGCTCGTCCTGACACAAGGCGCTCGCATCCATTCGAAATACCCCATCCGAAATCGCCATCCCATCAGCTTGAACGGCACTATCGTCGGTCGAGAGCCTCGAAGCAAGACCGACCCTTTCACCACGTTGAATGATGACGATCTGGGCATAACAGCAGTGGAGTTGATGAAGCTCGTCTGTACGGATTGTCATGAAGAGCGCGCTCGAGCGGAGAACAGGATCCGAGGGGATTACAACTTCAAGACGATCATGCCATACAAAGCGATCTGCTCGTACACTCGGTACTACTCGCCGTGGCATGTTCAACTCCTTGTACCTACCGTGGCTGAGCTTCGAGCTTTCGTAAAGCAGGTGAGCTTCATTGTACTTCGCATCCTCGATAGTGGAAGCGCAAAGGCTCCCATATTCCGTTACTCATACCGCTTGTCCTCTCCGATAGCTCGCTAAAGAGGCTAGATCTTGCCCCGGCATCTTGCGAAATCGCATCCGCATCGACTTGACCCGGCCAACATCCACGGAAAGCGAAATACGTGAAATCCTGACCATGTTTATGGAAATCTACCGAGAGCATATTACCAAGATGGACCAAGTTTTCCAGTGGGCGTGCGACGGAAGTCCGATCATGCTTCATATGGATGCGCTCGCTTTCGGAAACCTAGTTCCTCCCGCGCCTGGTCCAAGTCCGAATTTGACAAAGGCGATGTGCATTATCCAGCTGAAATCGGGACCCGGCGGATCGGCGGTCTTCCGCGGAGGGTACAATGCGACTCCCGCTTCCGCTAACAGGTAGTGGTCAACAAAACCATGACGCTACGTTCCAACGCTTCCGTCAAAGATACACCAGCGCCGAGTTTCAGTAATCCAGCAACCCTGCCGACATGGCTACTCCCCGTCATTCGGTCTACCTATCGGCCTCGCCAGAACACCGTTTTGCTGTACACCGACCAACCCCACTATTCCCTCGTAAGGACTACGCCCTGCCACGCACGCCTTTGGCAAATGCCTGTTCGAGTTCGGGAATTTAGCAAGAGCTTGTGATTGTCTCTGTCATGTAGCCTGAGCAGAATGTAGATGTATCGCAATGTTCTCTCGCTTTGTTAATTGTCTCATCGGACGGTTGCTCCACAATGTAATTTGATCGTTCCGCGATGTGCTGCACTCATCCTCAAAGTAGCCACGGATATGCTTCGAGCATACTCATCCGTATCGAGTCTGTGTCATAAGCTGGAGTCGACTATCGAAAGGTGACCACACAAGGAGGCTATTACCTTTTGCTACTTTGCTTATGCATCAGACCTTTGGACGCCAGCACAGTCGCATAGACCGAGGTCGTTCCCTTTTGCGCATCTGACTTGGTATCTCCTTCATTTCCATTCCGATGCAGCAGACCGCATACGTATTGCGGGGGATTCAGCTCGAGGCTGGCAACGACAGAGGTTGAGCCTCGGTCGCGCGATCTTTCTTTCGCTTCCGCGTGTCTTGCAGAGTCGCCTGAGGTTTGATGATAGCTCAACATCACATCGTGTCGTCTGATGACATACGCCTCCTGGTTCATCGCGTAACGAGAACAGCACAGCCTTTCACCTTCGGCGCTATTCCTGCCAAGTATCAATCATGAAGGACGACGATACGACGACAAGCAAGATCGATGGGAAGAACGAGGGGAAGGACGTCGTGAACAACGTGAGTTTCGGTTTGGCCCCGCTGCTAAAGCACTAACGATCTGGTTACTCGTCTTTTTGCCCTGCATGCAGTCGACTCTGCAGTTACCAGTCGAGATCATCGGTGTCATTGCGGAGCACCTCATTGGCGAATTCGCTTTCCGAACCGTTGCGAGGCTGAATAGGGCGTCGAAAGCAGTACATCGCGAGACTCTGCCTATCCTCTATGAGTCGTTGTTCTTGGAGCATTTCTATGGTCTGCCGTACTATCGGAGCGGAGGAGCCCCGTCGAAAGGTCTATCGTACACGAAGTGAGTCTCTCGTCGGTATCCTGCAGCTTCCGTTGATCCGATGCGCTACAACCTAGGTTTGCGTTCACCGCCGAACTAGATCCGAGGAAAGAAGAGGTCGCGAAACTTCTTCCCAATGTCATCATGACCATGACCCTCGAACTTGCGGTTGGAACGAGGAAAGCCAACAACTGCGACGTCCTCGTGCACCGGCCGATATCTTCCGCTACCGCATTCCGGATCATCGAAACGCCTGTCCGACATCCCTTGCGAAATCACACAGCCTGCAAGATAGCTCAGGCGATTTCCACTAGACACTAGACGAGAAGACAATTCACGGGGAATTGGGTTGCGGAGTGTGATCCAGCTTGGAGGTGCGAAGAAGAGGAGGAGAAACCGCTTGTGGGACCTGTGGAGGGAATCCAGGACGTCCTCCTGAAGAAAGGCGCTTTCATCTATCCAGCGTTATCGATCCGCAACCAGCTTCCCATCAGCTTGAACGGCTCAGGCCTCGCGCAAGAATACGACGATGACGACAGTCAGTCCTACGACGAGATCAGTCATATCGCAATCACGGCTCTCGAGTTGATGAAGCTCGTCTGCACCGAGCGAAGCACGGGCGGAGGAGGAGGCGAGCCTTAGATCAAAGTATGAATTCGAGTCCATCATGCCTGCCAAAAGAACATGCACGTACAGGCGATTTTACAACCACTGGCACATCTACATCCAAATGTCGTACGCTGATCTACGAGTCTTCGTCGATAAAGTGAGTCAATCTGGAGGCCACTGCCACGATGGTAGACATTTCCAGTCCACTGATCTTTGTCACAGCTTGCTGCAGAAACGCAAGCATCGCCAGACATTCTACGAAACCGGTTGCGCATCATGTTGACCGAATCAGTCCCCGCACGCTATCTCCGCCCAATCCTCGACAGTCTCCTACAGATCTTTCAGTCGCATATCACCATGAAGGACCAAGTCTTCGAGTGGGGATGGGACGGGCCGGGACGTATGCTCCAGATCGATGGTCCAAAGTCGGGAAGAGTCGAGCGCAGTGGCTATGGCACTTTTCGCGATATTCCAGAGTGGACGGGCAGCATCGCGTTGCATGAAGGTCCAGATGGGACTGCAGTGATGTGCATTGGCAACAACACGACCACGTCTGAAGAGTAGGGTGAACATGGCCTCTCGCGATCTGCCGTCTTCGTCAGTGAGTTCAACGCCGCGGAGGTAGCCAAGTTTCAGGAACGTTGACTAATCGTCGTCTGTTCGAACGGATCGAAACCTACATCGCGCATCATCAGCGCATTACCCACGAACTCCCCGAGCCGACTTATGCCAGTCGGCCGCGCTGAATCGGTATTGCAAACTAGCTTTTCGTCTGTTGTCTCCTATTAGAGCAAGTGGACTGTCTGATCTGCCTCATCACCGCATGTCGGTCTGCAACCTGTATTCAGAGCCACAGCTCTGCTCTTATGCCATGATTACACATCTCCAGACGATTCTCCTTTTACTTCTACGAGCACGCCATGTACCGTAAGAATACCGTATCGAGAGCTTATCTGAAATGCGCAAACAGCATGTTATGGGCGACTTTGGTATTTCCGCCTCCGCCTCTTTTCTTGAGTGACTTGACGAGGAGTGAAATGGTCCATTCTGAATCGCAAAGCGCGACTGGCGCTTCGCTCGATCACCGATCAGGTTAGCAAGTCGAAGTATGTCGACGCGCGTCAATTTGTCTGCAACGACTTCATCATCAATAGCGACGTCCAAACGAAGTGTAGAAACCATCAGCAATTTCAGAACCTAGCGTCAAGACCACCATGGGACAGACCTCCAGTGACAACAAGACGGGAAACGATTCAGGAAGGAAAGATGGGTATCAATGGAGCAGCGTGAGTCGTAAGGTCTCGCTGCGTGTGAATGCAGCTGAACTCATGATCGATAAGCAGACCTGTTCTCCACTCCCCGTCGAGATCATTGGCGTGATTGCAGAACACCTTACCGGACAATTCGCGTTCGGCACTGTTGCATCTCTCAATGTCGCGTACAAAGCGGTGCACGTTGAAACTCTACCGATCCTTTACGAAACGCTGTTGTTGGAGAACGTCGACACCCTTCCGATCTATCACCAGCGAGACTCTCTTCCGGCTGGTCTGAAGTACACCAAGTGAGCGGACATCAGAAGCGTGAACTGGGTAGTACGTTCTGATCTCGCATTTGCCCATTAGATTCGCAGTATTGTACAAAGGAAAGCAACGCAAGGGCCAGAGTGCAGAAGCTTTCACACGACTCGTGGGGTCGTTGCGAAGGATCGTCATGGTCATGATGCTCGACGACGATATGCACACAGAAGAAGCCAATCTTTGCACCTTGACCGTCCGTCGACCGCGGTTTACTCTTCAACTGCCTACCGTATCCTCGAAACGCCAGTCCGTCATCCGTTGCGTCAACACGAAGTCTGCGAAGTAGGTGTCGCACTCATGGCGGGAATGTTCGAGCAGTTTGGTCTCGTTGCGAAGGGTACTTCGAGCGACTTCGCGCAGCAAACTATGCGTGCCCGGATCAGCATCAAAAGGGCTCCGATGGTTTACGGATGCGCGGAGGAGCGACCAAAGCAGGCCATACGGCCCGTAGAAGGCTTACGACAAGTCCAATTCATGAAGTCAGCGCGGATCAAGCCTGATGGCTCTGTCATTCACCTTCGCTCGTTCAGTCTCAACGATGCCAAAGTCGTCTTCGCCCAAAGTCATCAGCGCGGACCCGAGCATGTGGCATACTCCATTGTGGAGATCATGAAATTCGACGGCATTCAAGATTCCAAACAACACTGCAAACTGGAGGCAGAGGCGATTCAACGATACCGTGTGAGAGATCATTCTCTGTGCGCCTCGGTGTGCATGTATGCTCTTTCATACTTCCCTTGGCTTGTCCAAGTCAAGATGGATTCTCAATCTCTCTCGGCGTTCGCGAAGTCAGTGAGTGGTGACGATCAGCTTAAGCCAGGTCCGGACAATCACACCACTGACGGCCAATGTCTTTACAGCTCGGAACCGCAGCAGTATCCTGCCCAGGGATCTTACGAAGCCGACTCCATATCAAGATGATCGGTGATACGTCCGGAGCGGAACTTTCCGTTGTTCTTTACGAGCTCCTTGAAATCTACCAGCAACACGTCGAACTGGCATCTCAGCTCCTCCCTTGGTATCAAGGCGATCCCCGATACATGCTGATGATCGAGGCGAAACAATGCTCCACGAGCCGCGCCACCAAAGGTTCTGCTTCCCCTGCTCGAAGAAGCTGGATGGGCCTGATCGAGGTCACAGAGGGGCGCAGGCAAAGGGCGGAGTTCGCGATCAAGACTGATACGAACCCCGCGCTCAACGATATGTCCGCTACCGGTATGAACCAACTGCACGACTTCCTCTCGTTCTGAGGTCGTTGTCGCATTCCGAATCGAGGTACGTTGTTCGCCCATCTCGCCTTCTCGCGCGATCATACCATCCAAGGTATCAGCAGGGACAAACACTGATTGCGATGCTCTACCATTGCACGACATGACCAGCCCTACCAACCTCTTTCGAAATCGCAAAGGATCCATTTCTGGCCTTCATGCATCGGGTCCGTAGCACAATCGCTTTCGGGGCAGTCATACACTAGTTTACATGCATAACACATGTGTCGTCCTCTTACATGTGATTTATGCTGTTCGACTTCATCTGCCAGGTCCCATTGACATGCAAGCATATTGCGACGCACATGCGACGTTCCAGAAAAAGGAGAATAGTCCTTCGATCCATGACTGGTTGACTCGCGACTGACTGTCGCCTTCCTTACACTAATCGCACACGAGATCTGATAATCGTTAGAATCAATTTGCGTCTCCTGAGCGGGAAGACTGTCGTCGCGAGCGCTGGACGCGGAAATGGCCCTGAGTGCGAAGTCGCGGCTTCCCGATTCCGCTTCCGCGCTTCTTTTCGTCCACGATGATGAGACGAGTATGCCGACGCGTCGACGAGCATATCCGTTCAGGTCAACATCAGACAAGACGTTTGCGCAACACAATGGATCATCAAGTTAACAATCCCCGTCATCACAATCTCCATGGGAAAGAAGTCGAACAACAGCAAGAAGCGAAAGGACTCGGGGAAAGCAGTACAGAATCGACTGCCCAACGTGAGTGATGACGCTTTTATCTTCAATACGTATAACGGCTGATCTCGAACGAGCAGTCTTGTCCGCCGCTCCCCGCCGAGATCATAGGTGTCATCGCAGAGCACCTCATCGGTCAATTCGCATTCGGCACCGTAGCAAGTCTCAATGTCACGTCAAGATTGGTGCATGACGAAACTGTGCCAATCCTTTACGAGACGTTGCTGTTCGAGAGATTTGATGAGCTGCCTCATTACCGAGATTGTGGTTCTCTGCCGTCTGGCTTGAAATACACAAAGTATGTATGCACCGAGAAGATCGACGTATCAGTCCGCTGAGCTCTGACCCTTGTTGATTGCTGATCAGGTTTGCGGTCCTTTACAACGGGAACAAACGCAAGAATGAAATCGCCGGCGCCTTCCGCCAGGTTGTCTTGACTATACAGCTCGAGGATGAATGGCAAACAAACGACCACAACCTCTGCTCATTCACCGTCCGTCGACCAATTTCGGCATCCACCTTGTACTCGGTACTTCAGACTCCCCTCATCCATCCAGCGCGACGGCACGAAACATGCGAAATCGGTCAAGCTCTCATGACGGGAATGTTTGAGGAGATGGGTCTTGCTCCAAAGGGAAGCATGAATAGATTCGCCGCCGCAGCCCAGAGAGCTCCGATCAGCAATAAACGACGTCCAATGGTTTACGGATGTTCGCAAGAACGAAAGAAGCCAGCCGTACGACCAGTGGAAGGGATCCGTGACGTGTTCTTCATGGAAGGCGCCTACATCAAAAGGGATCCCACAACGATCCATCCTCGCTTGTTCAGCCTCAGCGACGCTCACATCAGGTTCATCAACATACACCAGAGCCGCCCTAGTCGCGTGGCGCGCTCTGCGCTCGAAATCATGAAGTTTACTGGCGTGCAGGATTACGAAGCACACTTCGACACAGAGGACGTGGCGCTACGACGACATCGCGTGCGAGACGAGGTTCTCGGCGGTGCGACTTGCATGTATGCTCGATCGTACTCGCCTTGGCATCTTCGCCTCACTATGAGTCAAGAACCCCTGCAGGCCTTCGCGAAACAGGTGAGTTGGCATTTGGCAATCCAATGTGTAGTCGTGTCACTTCACTCAACAAACGTGAGAGCATAGCTGGCACGAGAAGTCGAATCCTGTCCCGGAATATTGCGGAATCGAATACACATCAAGATCGACGGAGAGGCACCCGAGAACGAGCTCAGCAGCATCCTCGACGATCTCCTCCAGATGTATCGAGAACATGTCGCTTCGACGTCGCAAATCCTGCCTTGGTATCGAGCGGATCCCCACGTAATGCTGCGCATCGACGCCAAAGGCTGTTCCGCGCCTCAAGCTGGTAGCGACGCTACCGTTGCGCACGATGGAAATCTCTGGATCGGCTGTATCGAGGTCTTGGAGCGAGGAAGGCGAAGAGCTGAGTTCGCGGTAAAGATCGCCAAGAAATCAGCATCTGAATGAGGGACGGCTCGCCGAGCGACGCCTACTGCGGTCAGACTCCTTCGAGATTGCGTCGTAGGCTGAATACGGTGTCGCATCACCAATTTCGCCGACCTCCAACCATCTCGATTGACCCTAACACATCCCGCATGCTTGCGCTTCGGGACAGCCAGCGCCAATGTACATAGACGCAAAGCTCGCTTAATGGACAACCTCGTGCACACTGTCATCTCTTCCGGTTTTGCACTGCAGACACGAATCTTCGCTTGTCAAGACTTATCGGTCAAATGATCCCCCTCTTTCCTTATGAAAACTCTGGTGGAATATGATATTAGAGAGTAGCTGAATAACATATGTAGCATTGTATCGGATGGGATCAACATGGAAGATCTGTCCCCGGTGACTTTGGGGCCAGAAAGCTGCCGTAGATGACCAGACTGAGTGCAGTCCCCATACTACCGTCGCGTGTGTATCTCGAAGGAAGGTACAGAAGCATTCCTCGGATGTGCCATCTCCGTTGGTTGTCCGCTGTCTAGATGAGTGCGCTACTCTAGTTTCCTGACGGAACGTCGATATCGCCTGGAGTCGCTCATGTGGCGGATGTCGATGCGACGATTCAATCATCCTACATACAGCTCACAGGGTCAAAGAAGACAAGTTACCGTTGAATAGTGGAAGTCGAGAAATAGTCGAGAAATAGTCGCAGCAGTCGCATCGACGACACGTCATTATTGTCTCATCGCATCCCGCGCCTCGTCGCGCTCGTCGCGTTGCTCTGCCTGACGACTGTAACATTCCCCTTCCATAGTATAACCAAGATATCTGGCAACAGGACATCCTAACCGTAACGACGCCAGCTCCGGATCTAATCAATCAGTAGACGGTCGACATGGGGAAAAAGTCCAACAAGGGTAAACAGCCACGGGCTGCAGCAAAGGGGAATGTCAAACATCAGGACGGAGTGAGTCTGAAAACATCCCACCGGCAACCACCGCTGACCTGACTTGCTGACCCTCTTGTGCCGATAGCCTCTTCCTGATCTCCCCGTCGAAGTGATTGCGGTCATCACGGAACACCTGATCGGTCAATACGCGTTCGGTACAGCAGCATCTGTCAACATCTTGTCGCAAGCCGTCCACCGCGAAACCCTTCCTGTCTTGTACGAGTCCTTCTTCTTCGAAAATTACAAACAGCTGCCGTATTATCAAGAGGGAAAGAGGTTGCCGGATGCGCTACGATACACAAAGTCCGTAATGATTTCCTAGACAGGTTGCCTCGGTACTGATCTTGCTCCTCGATGATACAGGTTTGCCTTTCTTGATAGCCAAAACCCGAAAGCGGAATGCATCGTGAAGAAGCTCGTCAATGTGGTCATGACGGTGACTGTGGATAGCAGTATCGACAAAACCAAGGCGAACGAGGGTGAAGTCCGCCTGTACAAGCCACTATCATCCTTGACCGCCTTCCGAATCACCGAAACACCTTTGCGTCAACCTCTCAGGAACCACGAGCTATGCAAGATCCAGGGTGCCGGCTGGGCATTCCTCGAACTCAGTACGAAGCAGCAAAAAGCATTCATCAAAGCGCAGACATCAACGGAATGCGCTCACGAACAAGCCAAGCCACCCGTCCGCCCAGTGGAAGCGATTCGAGGTTTCAAACTAGAGCCAGGCGCTTTCCTACTTCCATCAGCTCCAACAGCCTCTTCGCATTTCTCGACTAGACTCTGTGTGACCGATACAAGACTGGAACAGCATGGTGAAGTTGATAACGAGAACGATCGCATCAACACGTTCGTCGAACTACTGCAGCTCATGGGACTTCAGTCTCATCCGGCGCAACTTTCTCTACGGGAAAGAAGGATGGTCATGCTTTACCTGCTGGAGAAGAAGGGAGACAAAGTTTGCAAATATACGCGATGGTGGCAAATGTGGCATTTGGGTATTATCCTCAGCCGACGAGGTCTGGAGAAACTGATTACCAAGGTGCGTGTGCGGAATCCCGACTGCGTTCTGAAGCTGATAGGAATATTCATTGCAGCTTGAAACTATCATTCCTACCGTACCTGCCATCGTCAAGAATCGCTTCTGCGTTACCATCTCCGACAGAATCGAGTTGGAAGAACTTCGCGCCTACGTCTATCAAATGCAGCGCCTCTACACTCCATACGTCAGATCTCTCGACATGGTCTTGCCGACGGCTTTCGCCGAGCCCATCGCTACTCCTGTTCGTATCGAGACAAGCGTGCAGCTGGTCAATCCGTCAGGTAGTACGACCGATGCGGGCGCTCCTCCCAAGAAGACGAAATGGAGCGGTCGCGTCATAGTCGTTGCGGGGAAAGGTAGTCGGGTGTCGTTGTCTACCGACTTCCAGGATCTCGCGCTGCATCATCCAGTTTGAAAAGGCCCACTCGTTGCGCAAGTACATACGGCATCTATCCCGGCTCAGTCACCTCGTTCCCCACGGTTCCGATCTCTCCCTCTACCGTCCGACCGCGGAACAGCACAAACATCCATCGATTCTACTCCTCTTTATCCGGTTATCCGACACTTTGTCCAAGAGCAGCGCATGACTATCCCCTCAGACATGGCCTACAACGACGCATCTCTTCTCATTCGGTGCGGACTGCACCACGATATACGCGCCCACTGGAGCAGAGCTCTTCATCCTTGTCGCTTGGGTTCTGCATGGAGCAGTATAATCAGCACGTATTGTCCGACTTGCATTCACTGGTGACACTCAGCGGGGGGAAAGCTTTGGACGCTCATTCTATCACCCGTCCGAGCCTGTTGTACCGCATCAGATCAGTCATTATGATACAACCGCTCTGCCTCACGGCTCATACTGCTATTGATGCGCTCGCTGCAGCGAGCCCGCACACTTGCGTCGGTAGTGCCAAGTGACCGTATTCGATAGTTCCGACCACCCGAGGCTATGCTATGCAGATGTGCGGTCTCAACAGGACACTCAGCGAGCGCGAAGAAGTTTATGACATACCGGCATGTTTACCATCGTCATCGAGCCCATCTCATCGTCAAAGACACTAATGACCAGGCGTCCAATGCAGCAGTCACGTAGGCTTGACGTGCAGAGCGTCATTCCGAGAATCCGGACGACCGGTGGCAGAGACGCTGACTGGATAAGCAGTCTAGCAGAAGCTATGTGAGACGTCAGTAAGCGGGGTTTTTCCTCTGCATGCTTCCGGAACGAACCACGTTACATCTTCATGAGACGAACCACGACACTCCACATCCGGAGCGGAAACGTCCCACACGATATCGCTCCGCGCGGGGCAGGTCACGGTCGCTGAGACGGAAGCGAGCGCTGTTGATTGTCGATGGTGTTTTTGAGCATCCGTGGTGGCCTATTGCGACAATCAGCAAAGCCACGAGTACCAGCGTGCGATGGGGGACCAGTACCCACGCGATCCTTCGACGACGGCGTGCTGGTGTTCGGAATTCAGAGCGGGGTCCTCAGTCTGGTTCGTGGTGCCGGAGGTCTGTGTTGTAGGAATGTCCAAGAGGTCAGGAACTGGTGACTGGTCTTCTGAACTATAGCGTGCACTCACGTATCCTTGCCCCTCATGCTCTACGGGAACGAAGACGGTTGTTCTTGAATTGATACTAGTCTTGGCCGCGGCGTTGGTGCGGTTCCCGAGCTCTAAAGCCGCCACATCAGATGAGGTCGACGCGAATGTCCTAGAAGTGGCAGTCGTCGATGCTGTCAGGACGTAGACACAGACTGAAGCTGCTGTCAACTTGTCGTAGCTGTGGTCGACTGTTCGAGTTGGAAACCTTGGCTGGATTGCTGCAATTGCAGCTCCGCTGTCTACTCGGCTACTCGGCCTCCACTTCGGCATAGGGGGCACCATCTCTTCCCCCCTTTCCACACTGCTCTCGTTGCTTCATCGCTGCTCACACATCATAACAGCTTTTCCTCCTTCCCGTATTCACCCTGCAAGCCGTCAGTCGCAATGCCACCACTCTCGGAACCCGCAAACCTCTTGATATGCCCGTCGCGAGTAGCAAGCCGCGACAACGCCGTCATCGTATCGAGTCAGCGATCGCCCTATCCACCCGGTCCACTTAAACATCTCTGCAGGTCTCATGTCGTGTTGTGCAGCTTCCCCAGCTCCCGGGAGACGCCAGTGGAGGATGGTGATATGCGTCTCTGGAGACGCCTGCGAGCGATAGGCTGGAGCGATAGGAGATTCAGGGTGGGTATCGGGCTGATCACCGGTATTGTCAAGTCGTTCTGACCATTGTCTTCGCATCAGAAACTCAAGGCCTCAAGGCCTCAAGGCTCGCCTCACTCGCCTCGATTGTTTTCTTCCGTTTGGATCCGGTCGGAAGGACGAGATACCCCAGACACACCCATACACAGGAGAACAACATCTCCACTTCAATGCTCGACCTCTCTCAAGTGCTGCGTCCCGTATCGCGTCCGCCACCTACTATCAGCGTCACAAAACTCCAACAGTCCCTCAGAAAACATCGCCAAAGATGGTCAAGAAGCTGCCGGCGAAGAGGACCGACGGTTTCAGAAACAGAGGAGTTGGCAGGAAGAGGGATGGAGGCCGAATGAAGACGGAGTTGGTGCCGCCGGTCAAGGTACGTGGAGACGTCGCTCAGCCGTGGTTTCCGGTCATCGCTAATACTGTACAACAACAGAAACACCTCCGGCTCCCCGTTGAGATCATCGGTGTCATCGCTGAACATCTGATCGGACAACATGCGTTCGGCACGACTGCAAGCCTCAACCTCGTCTCCCACGCCGTCCACGATGAAACTCTGCCTATTCTCTACGAGTCATTCTTTCCCGACGAGTTTGCGAGAACACCTGCGGGACGGGAACGTGGAGTGCGTCTGCCCGAAAGCGTCAAGCACACGAAGTGAGTTCCATGTCGGCACAAAGTTGCAGTCTCTGACCGTCCTGTCGCTGCAGATACATCTTCCATTCGTCAACTCCCAACGCTCCGAGCGATGTGTCGCCTTTTGATCGATCGGAAAAACTTCCCGCCATGGTCATATCCATCTGCGCCGACGAATTTTCCCCCTGCGAAGCCGGCGTATGTCACATCCGCGTGTATCGGCCCGTCTCCTACGGCACAGCGTTCCTCGTCATCGGAACACCCTTCTACCGAGGCGACAGTTCGGAATCCGCCAGCGCCCACGACATGTGCGTTCGCGTGACGAGCCGAATGCAAAGGTTGAGCGTATCCGATCCCTTGGAACCAGGGGAAATGCTCTGCACAGGGTTTCCGATATCGGATGACTGCCTAGAGCGACAGGCGAGACCCGCAGTTCGATCGGTTAGGGATATCCGAAAAGTGATCCTCGCCAAAGGCGCCTGTCTGCACGACTCTACTCCCGACAGACTTTTGCGCACCAAGAACCACCTGCGGCTACACCGCGTCGATCTTGGAATGATAGGGGATATTACCCTCTGGGAGATCCTCAATACGGTGTTCGCGTTGCTGAAGGTCACGGCGATGCAAGTCGACGTCGAGAATCTGTTCGAAGTGGAGAAGGAGCTCATCTCGCAATATCGATCCGACGAGTCAGAGTTTGGGCCGTCTACCTGTATCATGAAGGTGGGATACGAGAAATGGCACATCTTCTTCCCGTTGCCTTTGCCCGCTGCCGATATCTTTTTCAGAAAGGTATGCCCCATTTTCGCCTAGAGGTATACTCTATACTGACGACAGATTCTGTTCCCGGCCAAAGCTGCGATCCGACGTCCGAATCCTTCCGCAAATACTGCTCAACCGGATCCTCATCAGACTCACCGAAGAAGTCTCCTACGACGGTTTCAGCGGATTCCTCGCCGAACTTCACGACATTTATTCCTCGACAATCACCGATATGGATCTTGTCTTGCCAGCGCTTTCTGATCCGCCCGAGGTCGCTAGTTGCGAAGTTTTGGGAACGGACAGGAAGGTCAAGTGGTCAGGATCGATCAAGGTCGTTTCGCAAAAAGTGGGCGTGTTGGTGAAGCTCGAGCTGGACAACGAGAAGGCGTTTACTGGAGGGACGAATGGAACCGGTGTTGATGCCGCCAGTTAGCCAATCCTCGTCAATCCGTATGCCTCGGGGTCCACCGTCAGTGGGGTTGTCGATGCGTATGATCGCTCCGATGAAATGCGCAGTCGCTTTCGCAAATGTGGATGACTATAATTTTGGCTCCGCTCGCGACAATAGAGCCTGATCCTGATTACCAGTTGTGATACTCGATGGCGGTAGGTGAGAACACTTCGGACCGTCTATGCGCTATCCAAGCAATGTCCATACACCAGATCATCGACATTAGTTGCCCTTTCCCCCGACCTTCCTGTAGCCCAACAGACAACCTCTTGTGGACAGGCGCACAGGGCGACGCAGTGAACCTCAAGCGGACAAACGAATTCGATCAACATTGCTCGAATGATAGTAACTCGGAAGCAAGTGTTGGTATCTGTCTCCCTCATATTATCATCGGCAATCAGCAGCTATAGACGACTGTTTTTCCAATATAGCTGGATAGTACTGCCAAAACGTACAGTTCGAACCCCGCTGTGGCCTACAGCTGGATCTCCTGGCTGCCAGTGTTGACCGATTCGACGAGAAAGCAAGAGCGGAGATGATCCACCATGCGGTCCACTTGAGCCGAGTGAGCAATCATTTCTCGCGGAAGTTTGTAAAGAGTGCTATGGACACGTGGATGTGAAGTGCACCATGAGCAGTGCGAAGTACCGTGTTCAGTTCGCACACAGATGGTTCTACTCCAGTTCATCATGATGAGTCCTTCTCGTCCGAATATAGATTATGCATGCAAGAGAGGATCTTGAATCTCCGTTGATGGGAATGCTCGATCGAGAGAGGGTTTAGAGGACGCTCAACTTTGCACTAGAATCTGTCTCAGGGCGCGGCGAGGGAGCTAAGCGAAACAGGTTATATTGCCATGTCTGTTTTCCCTAAAGTTGTGTTATATTCTCAGCTGTCCGTTCCTCGCCATACCGTAGCCATACAGTAGCATCAACTTCAAAATTTGCATCTTTTCGTCGATGCATAACGTCCGTCCTGCATCTTCTTCGAGGAAGCCTGTACTGGTGTTGGTGAAATCTCATGAAGTAAGGTGTGGTTCTTACGGCACGAGCTCCAGGTTGCCCTTGTCTTGAATACGGTTCGGAAAGAAAGAACAGTGGACGCAGGGGACACCTTTGTTCAGACTTTCACACTGCGTCGTCGGAAGGCTTGATTTGAGGCGGACGTTCATCCTCCTGATTCCTATCATGCTACGTGACCCTCAGCCAGGTTCGTCGACTATCCAGACTGACACTTTGAATTAGTCACTTTCTGTCAACCACACGAATCTTAGAATCGATCGTAACTAGATATACAACAGCGGAGACCACGATAGAAGGTTGCACGTCTGTCAAATTCAACAGCTACTTCGAAAAATCGGTGCCAGCGAGAGAAGACGCAGGAACTTTCGAAGCGACATAACTGTCGAGTTCAGACTTGGACTTGCCCGTCAACCACCCGGTGTTGGGATGATTTACCAAACGGGCACTGCTGAAGACTGAAGCGTCATCCGCGGCCTTCTTGGTGTTGTAATGCATAAGGTACGCGCGGATATACGCTCTGTAAGTCTCCACCAACTTCTCAGGAGCCTTCTCTCCAGCAGCATTGTAAACGAGAATATCCGGCTCATACGTATTCTTGCCTTCGGTCCATACGAAAGTCTTCCATCCTGCGTCATTCCCTTGAAGTTCGTCCCGGAGGAATTGCTCCCATGCTTGGTCATACAAAAACGTCCTCGAGTCCTGTCCATGGCACAAGGCTGGCGGAGACTGTACACTCTTGGTATTTTTGTCTGCAGATCCGGACATGCTGAAGGCTTATCGGAGTAGAAGTGTGCGTTTGGCAAAGCGGAAGAGTTGAAAGGAGGGAGATTGTCTCAGGGAACGAATCGGGCAGAATGTATGGCCAGTAGTTACTCGGTCGAATTGGCTGGGACAGTGGACTGTCATATAGCGATCACGGTGAAGATGCCCTACATTTGTGAACGGAAGTTCCTTTCTTAAGCCGCTCCTTATTCTTGAAGGGACGAGTGTGTCCATTGAACAGCATTACTCTGAGCCTCGGTAAATCCCCCGCTGTGAGGGACTTGCGCTATTATCGTCGAGAGGTGGGGATTGCTAGATGTTCAGTTGTGATAGAATTGTAGTGAAGGCTAATTCTTGCGGAGTGAGGGCAGAAGACTTGTACGCTATGTGGCTTGAATCGGACAAAGCTGTACCGGCCGATCTGCTCGCTTTGCTTTGTCTCTATATCTGTTGAAAGTAGAGACCACATTGCCGGAGGAGCGTTTGGGTCACACATGCAACTTTTCTGCTCGGCACCTGCAGTGGTCGCTGATGCGCTCAAGATTAGAGGCGGATACACGGATCAGCGATGCAGCTGACTATGGGAAGGGTGTACCAATATCGGATTCGATAATTGCAAAAAGAACGTCTAGGCCCAACTCCAACTCCTCTGGAAGTGCTTCCCCGCGCAGCGCCCTTTCGCCTAAAGGACTCCTAAAGGCTACTTGATGCGGATTGCAAGTACCCACATGTGAAGTGCGAGTTGAATCGCTGAAGAGCCGAATCACTTCCCCCAACAGTCGCTAGGCGACCTACGTTAAGCAACTGACCTTCCTCCACCTCCCAGAACCAGCCTTTGTTTAGCTGTCGAGGTTTTCGTGTCTCCCCATTGCCAGTGGGTCCGCCGCAAATAGTTTTGCCCGGACGAGGTGTTGAACCCACGCCACTCATCAAGCGCTCTTTGCGCGACGAAAGGACAAGGTTAGTTTTGGCTTACCACTGAGCAAAATGGTAGATTAAAATCTGGAGATCCCCGGCTGTTTTTGTAGACAGGGAGTACAGGGAGTGAAGCGAGCGACTTGCGGCGGTGCAACGATTGTATCTAGGCCCCCGGGCACACCATACAGAGGGTGCTACCGCCTTTAGTACTATTTTCGGCTCAAAAGTTGGCTATCATGGTGTCGCATATAGTGCTTTTCTCGCTCCTGGGGCCGAAGGATGCAGCTGTTTTTAAGACTTTTTCCCTTGGACGCACCCTCAAAATGGCTTACGTGAGCCAAAAGTGGCTTGTTTTGGCTCTTTCGGCGCTAAATAGGCATGTTGGTGTTGCTTTTGACTATATTTCTCTGCCGGGAGCACCCATGTTGGTGTCATTTCAGTACTAAAAGCTTGACTTTTCTTCCGTGGATTCGCTGTAAAAACGACACGACCCTCTGTATGGAGTGCCCGGGGGCCTTTGTATCTATTGAGCAACCACCTACGTCTCGCTTCATCATCGCCTTTTTGGTTCCAGTCACGCGCCTGGGGTGCCTGAGAACGACAGTGCTTACAACGACACCGGTATTGATCACTCGCAAACCGAAGCTTTCAAATGTTTAAGGTATGGATGTGTCTTGAATTTCAGTCTGACTAGGATTGGGGAACGTTCCCGAAGTGCAAGAGATAGCTGATACCACCTCCTAATCTCATTATATGCGTCTTCGACAACAGTTCACCCGTCTATCGTTACCATATGGGCGGAAACCGGATCCTTCCTCTCTCGCGAGGCTAGTCATCATACTTCCCCACATCTCGAACTCAAGCAACTATCTAGCCACCACTCACAGGCTTGTGGTATGTCTCTAAAATCACTGCGGGAAGAGAACAGGCCGCGCTGTCGTGTAGAAAAGGGCGATAACTCGCTGTAAGCTTGCGCGATTGCCATCCCACGTGTACCAGTCGACGTCGATGCAGTGTACACTGCTTACGCTCTCACTGTGAAACAGTTCACCTCCTCAATGCCACCTACCATCAAGGTATTCCTTCCAGAGCATAGTAGACGTCACACCAGGATCTGCAGCAGCTCCACAGCGCAAGAACTACAAGCGGATATCCACCCCAAAAGGGACATCCCTCTGTGGATGGGCTCTAGCTCGGCGGTGTCATGATGGTGGTCGATGGACCGTGGCGACACAATAGCGGCAGTGATCGCCACTGACACGGTGAGCATGTCTGAAGACTCCCTCTCCTTCGAACGATACGCGTTGGCTCTCGTTGAATCACTGAACAAGTTGCATGCAACAGGATCAATAGGATCAGGGTCAACTCAGAGACAGGATGACGAGTCGTAGCGAAGGTGTGCTTCTCATTTGTGTCAAACATTGCCATGGCCGGTATGCGAGGTTCTTATGGTACGCCGGCGGCGAGCTTCGGCTCATTGTACACCGAAGCGCAAACGCAGCTCTTGCGATGTAGAAGACAGCATTGCATGACTTGAACTATACAACTTGGAAATCGTCATACAACGGTTGCGCAAACCACGTTTCAGGCCGATTCCTGTTTAAGCGAGAAACCTCAAACCCGCAAAGCCAACATTCAGCACCGTCCCTATCAGGATCGCCATCTTTCGTTGCCGAGCGTCAGCTTCCGGGATGGACGTGAATGCGAGAAAGTGACTCACCTGTGTCCGCTGCCCAAAGACAACCCCCGTCCGCCAATCTCCTCCCGGAAGCCCCCGCAGTCCAAACATATTCGACGCATCCGATGGTTCCGCTTGACTCTCGTGGTTGATACTAGCTTGCGCCTCGGTACTGTCGGCATCCGTAAGTCGGGTTTCTGCCTCGCCCAGCGGTGAGAGTGGCGCGTCGGGACCCTCGAGCGGGTCGAAGAAGTTTGGCGATGGGATCTCACGGAAGAAGAACCATGGGAGGAGTGGGAATAGAAAGCTGATGAGGATCCCGTGGAAGATCGAGGAATAGAGTCCCTCGTTGACGGCTGTGCATTCTACTGTCAATTCACAGCAGATCGAAGAAAGATCAAAGTACTCACTCTCCGCCGTTTCATTATTCAAGTCACCCTCAATCCACTGCTCCTCCAAAGCCCGGACATGCTCCTCATATCCATCACCCGTTCCACCTGGAGCGACGAACTCGTCGGGTATTTCTTGACCGCGAGAGAGGTAGAATTCCCGACGCATGGCGGCAATTTCCGTAGTGGTGAAGCCGGCGTCGAGGAGGGAATCGAAGCCGCGGCGGTTTGAGATGGGGTTCTGCGGAAAAAGATGAGTATCGATCAAGGTGTGACATGACGGGGGACGTACATCGTCATTCGTTGTCTCCGCGGCGTCCGTTGGCCCTTCCTCGGCTTTCGCACCAACAACACAATGCAGCCACACCTTCTCCTCCCTCTCTTTCCCCTTGCCTTTCCCGCTCGTCGACACCTCATCGGCTTCTCCCGCCAAACCACGTACGACTCCCGCCAGCCCGATGTCCTCGGCGTCTTGACGCGATTGCAGACGGTTTTCGAGAGCCCGGAGCCATGGTAGGAGAAGGATTCCGTCGGTGAGGAGACGGCCGGAATGGATGAAGCGTAGGGAATTTTGTTGGAGGGTTGGACGGAGGACACGGATCTGCGGGACAGCATGCGTTAGCGATGGGGACACGTTTCAGGAGCGACTATAATGAAAGAGGACAAGATGGAGGAATGTGTTCCGTCTGCATCCCCCGTCTTCCTGTTCCCGCTCGAATTTCACTCCTCGCACCGCTACTTGCGCATGACTGCGCGCCGCATCTCTCCTTCCCTTTGCCATCCCCGACTTCATATCGCACTCCACGCTACTCCTCGATCCTTTTACTGCCGCTCCGCGCAGACGCCGTATCACCTCGTCGGATTCCATCTGCGGTAACATATCCCTCCAGCGACTTGCGACGCATCCGGATACCTGGAATCCAGTCCTCCTCGGTGATAACTGTTCCCAGACATCGTGCAAGAGCAACAAAGCCTGACCTCCCACGATTCCTCCCGTTTGTGTTCTCCATTCCGGCCCCGAACACCTTGCCCGTCTTGAGATGAACCGCAGGACCGTAACGATGCAAAATACACGATCCGATTTCTGTCGGCCTGACCAATGCCAGCACCCAATTTTCGACATCGTCCCACCGCGATGCCCTTGACGCCTCGCCAATACACCTCCTGTGACCACTCTTGAACATTGTCGTGGCTGGAGCCGGATCTGCATCGGCCATACGGCGATGCGGCAGCACATGACATCCTTTCTCGGCAAGCCAGACGTCTCCTCTTTCCCCCACGACGATGCCTTCTACGTCTCGATCGGGACGCTTTCCAACGAATGAGCCATTCTGTAGCCTTTGTGATCCGGCGATAGACTCTCTGTGCTTCCCCCTACGGCGAGCAGAGGCCAAGAAGAGCTGTTGCAGCATTACCAATGATGTCATGATGTTACTCCTATCCCGTAGTGGGATTATAGCGTCTCTCCATTCCCCCGATGCTCGAGACGGCTTAACCTCCATTCCGTCATCCAAAAAATGCACCTTTACCGCCCCTGGTCGACGACGCACCACATCTCCTCCATCACGTCACCATGTTCACGACACACATCTCCGACTCGACACCTTCGCGAAATCCGTCAACCCGAGGCTCACCTTCTCCTTGACGCTCCCCACGCTCTCCCCCTCCTCCACCCAGACATCCAAATCACCACCTTGATCACCCGTAAACCGTATCGTCACACATCGTCCCCTCTCTTCATCTTCTTCTGGTTCGTCTTCATCGAATGCGCGGAATCCTTTACGTGGCGGAGTGCTTGAGCCGGAGGAGGATGACGATGGTGCGCGGGCTTTTCCTTTGCCTTTTGAGAGTGCGCGGTGGGTTGGGAGGAGGGGCTGTGTTGACATGGTGGTGGTTGTTCAAGAGTTGAACGGAATGGAGGGGATGATGCTATCACTTTCAGGTTGAGTTCGCGTCGATCTCGGCAGAGTCCGGTTGTACCAACTCTGGGCTGAATATTCGTCACCTTGTCCTTGCACTTCATGCTGCTCTACACTCTACCTCCTTCAGTTGTTCACTTGGTTCAAGTTGATCGCATATCCCAACGCGATGCGTGGAAAAGGCAGAGGCGCCGTGAGAAGATTCAAGCAGGGACGCAGGGGAAGAAGTAAGCAGGATAGGAGGCCTGTCATACGAAGCTGTCGACGACTGATCTCTTGCACTTCTCTTGCCTTTGGAGATCATGGACGACAAGCGTTGCTATCGAAGTGCCTGTCCTAACTTTGGGATACGCCAAATAACTTCATCCTAGTCAGGGAAACAGAGGACGCAGGGAAGACAGGGAACGGTCGTCGTTAGGAGATGGAAGACGGAAGAAAGGCACTGTCCGTTCGGGACTTCGGGTGCCAAAGGGCCGACGCTACCCCTATCGACGATCGCCGGCGTTTCGCTTCGCTTGCCCTGGTCCGCTGCCATTTCTCCTCTTCCTCCTCGCCCTCGCTGATCCTGCTTTGCCTGTTGTGATTGCATATAGGAGACTTCCCTGGACAACTTCCCCTTCTGCCATCTATCATCCAGACTCGATCCATTGGACACCACCATCTACTGCCATCACAATCCGTGATCGTATTGCTTGCCCAATGGGGAAAAATCAAAAGGCTGGCAAGCGAGGGAAAGGCAGGGAAACCCGAAAGTCAAACGTGAGAGTCGACAGCGAATGCAAGGTAAGCAACGGCCTTCCCACGTTCAAAATATACACCTCGATAGTCTGGCACTGATTGTCAATTCCTCACTCCCATCTTAGGAGATACCGCAGTTGCCCGTCGAGATCTTCGGTGTCGTAGCGGAACATCTAATCGTGGATTACGCGTTCGGGACTACAGCTAGCCTCAACATGACCTGTCAAGCGGTCCGTCAAGAAACATTGCCCATTCTTTGGGAGACGGTGTTCTGTCAACCAGGAGGGAGAGTTGGGAGTCAAGGGAACAATGACGACGCCTTGCCAGTCGAACTCAAGTATACTAAGTCAGTCTTTCACATCCCTGTGAACCGGAGTGCATTTGTATGCTAAACACCGTCGTGGCAGGTTCTTGTTCACTGGCTTCGAGTCTCCGAGGGATCAACCCTTTTGGAAGGCATTGCCGAAGATCGTCATGGTCGTCTCGTATGGCCCACGTGGCAACCCGCGAGAGCTTCGCAATCCCGAAAACCACGTTCGGATTTACAAGCCCGTATCCTCCACAACTGGGTTCACCGTGCTCAACACGCCGATCCGGCACCACGAGCACAACCACGACCATTGCGACTTTCCCGAAAACATCATGGACGATAATGCAGGGTTTGTACGGGACTTCCTGGACGTCTTCCCCGCGGCGGCCCTCCCTACTTGCCGAGCACAAACGATGCAGCCCGTGGTGCGACCGATGGCAACGATCCGAAAGGTACATCTCGAGCTCGGGGCGGCGATCCATGCTCGCGCACCCACCTGTCTCAAGCGACCGACCACGAGTCTCCTGCTGCGTGATACCGTACTGGCTGCAGAAGAGGGCGCTGACGACCTCGACCTAAGGTCCACGGCGCTCGAACTGCTGAAGCTCGCTGGCCTTCAAACCCTTCCGAGCCATTTTCCCGACGTCGAAAACCAATTGTTGGAAGAGTTCCGGTCTGCAGCGGCGGGCACGCCTATGTGCCGGTATCGGCCGATGTACGCGGACTGGCATCTACGCTTGGCGATGAATGTCGCTATGGCGTTAAGCTTCGTGGCAAAGGTAAGTCAACCCGTCGTACCGTTAGGATCTCGCTGAGCCGATCTTCCTGCGGCATGTGTCTTAGTTGGAGGCCGAAGCGGAAACATGTCCGGATATGTTGAAGAACCGACTCCACATCGCGATCACCGGCATTATCGATGCATCCGAACTCCACTCGGTGATAGGGACTCTCCAGCGCACTCTCCGACGAAAAGTCCTGACGACGCATGCATTCTTGCCGTTGAAAGCGATACCGCAGCAAATTGTGGCCTGTCAAGCTGTCGCTCGGACGAGGTTCCCGGATAATCTCGTCGCCATGGGGGCGCCTCGGTTCCTCAACACGCCCATCATCGGTACGATCACCTTCAGAGCCAGAGACGGGAGGATAGGTCTCGTCGGCGAGATCAATGCTGATCGTCCCGAGGATGTCGTTAGAGCATACGAAAGGGAACACTTGCCGTAAACTGGGAGTGATTCTTGGATGTAGGAACCATCGGGGTATCATGACCGCACGCCATAACTGCGTTGTAGCACCACGTGCCCTCTGCACTTGTCTGACTGTATGATCACCGGTCGAACCACGTCGCTGTCATATTTGGGCCTCATTGTGGTACTTTGCTTGCCGCGTTACACGGAACGATTTGCCCATTTGCCAAACCGAGAGGAGCGTCATTGCTTTCAGGTATGAAGACGGATGGGGACGCGATGCACTGGCGAGAGGGCCGCCTGGTGGATAAAGTCGGCCCAGGCTGATGCTATCGAGGGTAATGGAATGGATGCGCGGGCCAGTGGGCGTAAGAAAATGAGCCTGGCAGCTAGCCTGGCCGTAGGTGGGGATACGGCGCGCCTTGCGCTTGATGCGCTTGGGATGGATGCAGAGTTGGTAGATGAAATTGCCAGCATAGGAGAAACCTGTTTGCCGCACGAAACTGGGATTTCCCTCTCATCGATCTCCCTTTTACTTGTCTAGCAGCCAATCTGCTGCCTCCGAACTCGCCGTACGCCTAGGAAAGCACACATCGTCTGCATACAGTAGAAAATGGACCCGTCTTCCTCTCTGGCATACGTGTAAGTCGTATGATAATCCCCGGCCACGTTCTTATTGCTAATGCTTGCCCAATATAGATTGCAGGTGAACATGTACGAATCACAGGAGCAAGGCATTCTGACAGGAGATAATGTACAAGAAGGTATACGAGACGCAGCAGGAGTACGTCACCGCTTCCGTCGTGTCATTCAGTGCCGGACCATCACTGACAGACGGATCACTTCCTGCTGCAGAACAGAATTCCGCATCTTCCTGTCGAAATATTCGGGGTCATCATGGAACACCTGATTGGACAACACGCTTTCGGCACGGCTGCGAATGTCAACATAATCTCAAAGGCTGTCCG
This sequence comes from Naganishia kalamii, assembly GCA_022813745.1. NCBI lineage: Eukaryota > Fungi > Basidiomycota > Tremellomycetes > Filobasidiales > Filobasidiaceae > Naganishia > Naganishia kalamii. The sequence continues at coordinate 84,458 of JAKLLX010000088.1, forward strand.
TGGAGAGACATCGCCTATCCTATGGGAAACAGTGATCATCGAACGAGCTTACGACAATCGGTGGTGCACAGTGCTGCCATCCAACATGAAGTACACCAAGTAGGTTCTTCATTGCAAAGGTTGAGGATGCTAGTATCTAATTAGAAACGGCGTGGCAGATTCCCTTTCATTCAATCCGTTAATCTTCCCCTCCTCGCCTCGGCGGATGTCCTGCCGAACCTCGTGATGGCCGTTCGATACAACAATTCCGATTCTGGCTGGGAGTGCGTTCTCTCCGTGTTCAAGCGTATATCGATGGGATCTGTCGTCACACTTCTCGGAACACCCTTGCGACACCCGGAGACGGATCACGGACTATGCCTGTATCGCAGCAACGCTCAGCTCTATCCGGCAGAGCCACAGCGCGAACTTCTGGCAGAATGCATCGCGGTTGGCGTCCCGCCTCGCGTACGTCCTGTGGAAGTGATCTCGGGGGTACACTTGCACGACGACGGTGTGATTTATGGCGACATACCGGAACGATTACGGTGGATCACAACATCGGTCAGGCTCTACCACACCTCGCTGATAGAATCCTACAATCATGCCTCGGATATTCATACGGGATTATGCGAGACCGCTATACAACTACTGAAACTGCATACGATGCAATCTCGATCGGCTGAAGGTGCAATTTGGGAAGTGCCCGTGCGCTCGCCCCGCGGGGTGCATGGATGTCTCTTCGCGCGAGGGATTCCACAATGGGACTTGACTTTCAATAACCTTGCCGAAGAAGCAGTGGAGCTTTTCGTGCACAAGGTGAGTTAACGGCCTTTCAGTCGATGCAAAGGTCGTATCACGGTCTGATGTTTCCGGCGCTGCAGTTCGAGAACGAAGCCAGGCTTACACCCAAGATCTTGCAAAATGCAATCCAAACATCCATCTTCATTGACGGGGGAGTGCCCAGAGCGAATCCAATCCTGCCGCTCCTCAAACGTTTCCACGATATATACGTCGCGTATCTCCCGCTACCCCCGCAAGTCAGGCACCTCGACTCCTCATCTCGACAAATCCTTTCGATAACGGTAACAAAGGCGTATCGCCAAGGGTTTTCTCCGAAGAGGGGAAGCGCTCGCGAGGAGTCGGGCGCCATCGTCATCTCTTCCGAGCGCGGACAGCTGTCAATATCGATTGAATACAAGCAACAGATGGTCATGATGCATAAGCGGGAGTGCAAGATGCGACTGGTGCGGAAGAGGAGAATGGTAGACCGAGAAGGGGAAGGACGAGTCGTCGATACGGGGCGTATTTGTTGCTGGTATTCTTAGCGACGGATTGGAACCGTGAAAAGTCACCTGTGATCGGAGTCACGGCAGCTCCCGAGAGGATGAATTGAGACCCACAGACCGTCAGGGATCATTGTTGAAGCGTGCAATTGAGTCCTGCCGTACTTTCCGCGTCACGACCTTTCGAGAAGCATTGCCCTTTGGCCCTGCCACCTAAAAAGCCCTGCCAATGACCTTGAGAGCCGCGCATCGGGAGAAAGCCCTCTCGTGAGGAACGAGTAGGCTTTAAGCGCCTTGCCTCAAGCGAGCTCAGCATTATCGTGCGCTAATGTCGCGTGTACTACGCTGTCGCGGTATACGAACGGCAGCATAGGGCGGATCTTGCCCAAAAGAAAGTCAGCCTTGGCCGATGGATTGCAGGGGAATGTAGGCGATGCGAGTATGGTGGACAACAGGGGTATATGAATGGGTGCCACGAGGTCGATGATCATGAGACGGCACTCCAGTACTATCGTATAAGGCGCATCCTGCGCTTGATGCGCTTGATCGAGGGAGAGACGGCTTCCAGCCTTAGGAGAACCATACTATCTTTGCATATGTCAGTCAGCTGTCGTGTTGTCTATCGCTCAGATAAGACATCCCGAACATCAGGCTTCATCGATCGGTGTCACAGTCTGTGCGATAATAGTGAATCGGATCTGCTGCACAACGCGAGTCAGGAGAGGAGAAATCGAGTGAAAATACCAGTGAGCTTAACTTTGTGTATCGATTCCGTATAGCAGCGTAATCGTGGACTCTGCTGCTTTCCAGATCTCCAAGACACGAAACAGCACCTGTCGTGTGCATGTCCAGAAGAGATATAGACCAGTCTCGAAACGTTGCGCATTCAGGTGAGTTGTGGGGTGGTCTACGCCCAAGTCTGCCTTGCTGATCCCTCCAGCTGTAGCATGTCGCACAACATGATCGGTAGACCGGAGCGAAGCGCTTCTGCTGAAGTGGATGGACCCGATGGGATGCGTGAAACGGCAACGGTATGCCCCTTCACATATCCCTAAAGCACAAAGCCATCGCTGACAAGTCGTTCCTTTCAGCCGAGGATTCCGCATCTACCTGTCGAGATCTTTGGCGTGATTGCGGAACATCTTATCGGTCAACACGCTTTCGGCACCGCGGCAAACGTCAACGTACTTTCTAAGGCTATCCAGAGGGAAACATCGCCAATCGTCTGGGAATCGGTGTTCATCCACCATTCTTTCCAGGATAAATGGTCAATCAACTGGACAGAAAACATGAGATACACCAAGTACGGGTCCCATATCGCTTGGGAAACCTTTCCTGTCGTTGCTGATTTGCGTTGGCTTAGATACGTATTTTGTCGTTGCGAGGGACTCCCAGACTTTGTCTCCACGCAAAACATGCCGAACCTCGTACTCGCCGTCCGCTATGACGGAATCGACCGACGTTGGGAAAGCATTCTTGACGTATTTAAGCGGATCTCGATGGCGTCTCTGTTGCTCCTGCTTCGAACACCGCTACAACACCCCGTGATGGATCACGCAAACTGCCTGAGCACCATTAACTGGGGTCGTCCTCCGACGAGTCGCTTACACGAGATTCAACCCGCATGCCTCGCGACACCTCTCAAACCCAGCTTACGACCCGTGGGAGTAATCACGGAAGTTCGCATGAAGGCCAGGGGCGCAATACACGGTCACATGCCAAAGGGTTTAGAAGAAATACAGTCATGCGTCTTGTTACACAATACCTCCTTATCGACAACTCTCTTTCAAACGGACGACCATGCGGCATCTTCAGAGACTATATTGCAACTGTTGAAGTTGTGCACTATGCAAACGCTGCCGACGCACTTCGAGGACGAGGAGCAAGCCAAACTTTTCCGTTCAGGCGGTCCCAGATGCTGGTGCAGGCGGAGCTACGAAAGCTTTCACCTAGACGTATGCCTTACGGAAGACGCTGCTAAACTATTCGTCGACAATGTAAGGGTCAATGATCTCAAAGACAAAGAGCCGCTTGAGGACGACTGATCGTTACCTCCCACTATGCAGTTCGAAGAAGAAGTCCGGCGAAGTCCACTGATTCTGCAGAATCGTATCCGACTTTCCATCTTGACTCCGGAGATACCGCCAGAATATGTGGCCCGGCGGATATTGCACCGACTGCACCAGATTTACGCCACTCACCTCACGTCTGCCGAACAAGTCTTGCCGAGCAATCGCGAACCCGTCGACGTTCTATACGTATCTGCTTCTCGGATACTCAGGTCACGCAACCCTGTGGTGTGCGGCTCCGAGTTGTTCGCTATTGAAAACGGTTCTCTCACCGTCTCGCGGGAAGGGCAACGACCTTTGATTGGCATCAGGTACAAGCCGAGGGGAGAATATCCGGAACGAATCCAGCCAGGGTGATAAGGGCGCTTGGCGACGTGTCTGGTGGATCATAAGTTGGGTTGGTAGCATAGTCGCTATCTGAGGGACAAGTTACAGCAAGCTCGTCGCGAGGGCCATGCGTATTATCGTAGACAAAGATATCAATGTGTAGCGATTTCTGTCAGGCGTCACTCTCGGTCGCATTCATGTGCAACAGTGAATGCTAAAGCCAGTGCGCTATCCAGTGACGATAGAAAGAGCGGTACAGACTTCTGGCGCTGTACAACTTCTATCTGTCATCCACCCATTCACCTCCTGCGGAACGCCGCTTCGCCCCTCCGCATCTCCTCCCTCCGATACCACCCATTCTCGTCCTCCACCACTCGCATCCCAAATCTCGGCCCTTCCTCCGTCAAACACACCGTCACGTGTGCCACTGCACCCTCATACATCGCAAGGGTGACCAACGTCCCCCACGCCGGCAGCGGACGCGGGTCGTACGGCATGATCTGCGAGTGGGAGGTGACGTTGCGAGCGTATGTGGTGTGTAGCCGGTGAAGGAGCGTAGAGAGGATGTCAGTCGGATGCGAACCGATGAGGAATAGGTGAAGGCGGTGGGAGAGCAGTCCGGGATGGGTAGGGGCGAGTCTGGCAAACTGTCCAAGGGAAGCCAAAGATCAGTATCCGTCGGAAAGCGAAACAGATGCAAAATCGTACCTTGTTCACGAACATGGTCATCCCCACCAACGTCCCCTCCACATCCCATGTTCTCTCATCATACCGCTCCCTTCCCGTACAAATCTCCCAATCCCGGAACTCGCGCCACATCTGCGCATCCAATCGTGCCAAGGCGCCGGGATCTGCCTGGCGTTGGGCGATGAGGAGGAGTTCGATGGTGGTTTCCACGTCTCGTGCGTTGCGGATGAGCATGGGCTCGAAGCATGGTACCGGGGCAGGATGTAGCCGGAGTTGAGTTTGCCAAGTGGTGCAGGTGGGATGTACGTAGATGTAGGCCCCATCGTCGCATCTGACAGACGCCAACGTCCCAATCCTCCTCAACAACGGCTTCTCCCTCTCTCTCCGACACGCCTTCGACAACCCCATCTCTGACCTCTCCGACGGCTTTGAGCACCCCGCGTGGTCGTATTCCGCGTATCGGACGGGAATGGCGAGGATGTGTCCGAATCCCGTTCGACTGGAGATAGGGCGGTGGATGTGGATCCTGCACCCCCCCGGAGAGGACGAGGTGAGGGACTGGTCGAACGTCGTCGTCATGACGAGGGACGGAAGCGGGAGCGGATGACCGTGGTGGGAGCGATGCCGTCGGCGCAGATAAGGTACCTGATGAGGAAGCGTTGGCTCAGAAGGAAGAGAGGCAAGGGTGAAACTTACTTGACATGCTGGAACCAATCCGGATCATCCCCCTCACGGATCAACGCTTCGTATCCCGTGCCATCCACCACCACCGTTTCATACACTCTCCTGAGCGTCGCGTTCCGATACGCACGACACGTTTGCGAGAGGTTGGCGAGGGCTCGGAAGGCGTTGTCGTGGAGAGGAAGGAGGTGATGGCATCGGCTAGTTCGGGCGGCAGGTTGGTATCTGTGAAATCGAGAAAACAGTGTTAGTGATGGAACCACGTCGAGGAGGGTATTACGCACCGTATGGGGTTGTTCAGCCTGCGCAACAACCTTTTCCGCTTCACACCGCCTGCGTCTGTCGTACGTATTCTCATGCCCATCGTTGCTCTCTGCACCAGCGGCAGACTCCTCTTGCACCTTACAGCTGCCCGCAACGTAACCTGCGCGGTACATGGCGATCGTTGCCATCGTATGCGAGGCCGGACTTGCGAATGTAGTTAAGACTACGGTATCTGTGGATGATATGAGTACTGGAGACACGGGAGATAGTTGTTCAGACGTACTGGTCCGCTGCGGAATGCCTGTGCGCACGTCCTCCTCGTTCGATATCTCTCACCAGTTCTCGTCAAGCGTACTCGCTCGATAACTCGACGTTGCTGATGGTGTAGCCGGCTCTCAATTGCGAGAGTTGTTGAGCCGCGCCGTCGGTTCTGCAATGCCGGCAGGATGGTGTGATCCATTTATATGTGCACCGCACGACGAACCGCAAAATTTGGGAATCATGTTCGACCGTCGATAGAGAACTCCTATCCCTCCGGACGGTGATACGCTGGCGATCACTTCCCATCATCTGGTTTCAAGTGTAAGGCGTGCGTCCGCGCATTGTCCGCTGCATCAGGCTATTGCGCATGAGGTGTCGCGTCAAGTTGCGGTGCTGTCCGGGGCGGCGCTTGTTGAGGTAGTGGATTCGTGCTTGTCGATCAGTGACCTTCGGAAAGCCTGGAGCATGAGACGCAGAGTGAACGGGAGAATCAGAACCGTTGGGATGAAATAGATATAGCAGAGTAAATGCAAGAACCGAAATGCGTGCGGGGAAGCTCGCGTGTCTTTGTGCGCACGTGACGGGACGCGTCATGATTCATGTCATGTCGTTCGCGGAAGGTGTGTCGTGACCCGCGGTGCTATGGTATACAATGGGAGAGGAAGGTCAGCGTATCAAGGTTGTAGCGGAGACGCGACTGAAAGGACCAAGGCAGGGCCTGCATGGTATGTATACCAGCGCGCGCCAAGTCACCGGGAAAGAGGACCTCCCAAGACGAGCCGTCCCGAGCAGCACGCAGTGGTTGCGAGACACAGGGTCCGAGAGAGCGGTGCTGTCTCACGCCAAAGGAGGTGAGTCGCCGTCGAGCGCCCATGGATCGTCGATGTCATCGTCCACGACGGTGAACCCTATGGCTCGACCGCTGCTAGACGTCCGTTTGTCGCGATACATCCGTCGCGCCAAAGCGCTTCGCTGCTCCAGGGTGAAATCAATGTACCGGTGGGGACTTCCACAGACAGAGCCCATCGACCATCTCCCAAGCTGCATGACGGCAGTATCTGACAGCCCCACATCTGCGGCCCAAGTCGCTGCCCCCCGTCTCAGAGAATGACCTGACCACACCCGACCACCTTCATCGTCGTGTATCCCTGCCGATGCCAGCATACGCCGGAACTGAGGGATGACCTCCCGTGCAGGGAATACAGGTTCCGCTCGCGAGAACAAGAACAAAGGCGCGCTCGGCGGAGCAGGGAAGACCGCGAATAATTTCGAGAGAAGAGTAAAAGGACAGACTGATTTATATCTTGGATCCGTGATCCTTGGAATGGGCAAGACGCGGCCCTTGCGCGTCTGATCCATCTTGCTGTACTTCAAGCGAATGTGCGGTATGTCGCTCGAGAGGTGAACGTCCTTCCTCTGGAGGTGGTATATGGGGTCGAATTTGTTGTACGTGAACTCCCCGCACCGAAGGAAGCACCCGAAACCTAAGGAGAAAGCAGTAGCAAAAGTAAGCTTTTGATATTGACTTAAACGCACCTCCTTCATGATAGCCGCAACTAGCCTGACCAGCAGCGGCAGCGTCAGCGCTAGGGCCCTACGCGGCTGTGTCTCCCCCTTATGCTTCTTGAGGCCACCCATTCCCGCCTTGAAGCAACGCGTCTCGAACGCGCTGATATCCGCTCGTCTCTCCATCATCTCCCTCTTCACACCCGACAGCCAAGACTGCACCGTCGTATACTTCACGTGGTCCGACGTAGTCGTGACCCAATCCAAAACCTCCAAAACCGTAACGGGGAGCAGAGGCGCCCGCTTGCCCCGCACGTATACTAAGAAATCCATGAAGCGTCGAAAGGGCACCTGGCCCTGCTTGCGGACGGCGGGCGTGATCCTATTATGAAACAGCAAGTTGATACGGGGAGTGCTGCCCGGCCCAGCACTCCATTCCCTCGGCGGCAATACCATACGGCAACCTAGCAGAAGGGACCGTCCCCATCATTGTCCATATCATCGGCAGGCAAATCCGGGTCGAAGTGTGCGTAATCGTACGTGGTATCGACGGCGGGAGAGGGTGCATGTAGAACAAAACGCGAAAGATCGTCAGATCTCTTATTACTCGCACTAGACAACCACACGGCACGAAGGGAGAAGGAATGCCAAGAGGCGAGGGCCACGCGCGCCTGATTATCCACGTTGAATATCACCAGCTTCCTCTCCATCTGATCCTTCCATCGGTCCACACACCGCAGGACGGCCAAAGCCTCCTTGAACATGATGTCCTTGTTGCGATGTTTGTCGGGGATGCGCTCCGAGAATTCGTCCACGCGATTCGCCAGGTGGCCTCCGATGCCGAGGCTCCCACTTGCGTCGCTCCATACATGGATTACTGGTAGAAATAAGGGGTCCGAACGACGTGACCGCTTGGGCTTGACCGTCCCCATTCTCCCATCCAAAGGTGGCATCCAGGTAGTGTTCGCACTGCACCCCAAACGAATGTAGAATCCACTTGAAGCCCTCGGCGACGAGGTTGAACAAGAAAGGCGCAGACCTTCCACCAAACGACAGTTGTCCCTCGTACATAAACCCCAGGCCTGGCCAGTAGAAACCCAGCAGCCGAGCGTCCTCGCGCTCCACAACGACGTGACGGTATGCGTCCTTGAGATCCACCTTCCATAAGGTGCGACACTCCAGGTTACTCGGATCACGCCGAGACGCAATGCCAATCCCCCTCAGAAACCTTTCCATGTCGCTATACCGCAACGTGACGGCCTCGCTATCGATGCCCGCGTTCACGGAAGCCCCTTTCCTCGGGTTCTTCGGGGATGACAGGTTGTGAATCGTGCGACTCTTCGGAACGCCATTCACGGGCGGTTTCGGGACGGCACCGAGAGGCGAAGTCACCAGATGCTCGTCGTCCCCCGCTCTGAGAATCAAACCCTCCTTCAGACGTCGCCGCAGCTCCTCCTCGATGTGCGCGGGGGGGGGGGGGGGGGGGGGGGGGGGGGGGGGGGGGGGGGGGGGGGGGGGG
>JAKLLX010000089.1:0-93213 GCA_022813745.1 Naganishia kalamii
CACATCGACTTGTGGGGGCCGACCAAGGTCCTGTCAATAGGGGGGAAGCGTTATTTCCTGACCTGTTACGACGACTACTCCCACCGGATCCAGCTGTACTTCCTGAAAGACAACAGCGAAGCACTCGGCGCTTTCAAGAAGTACATCGCCCTTGTGCAGAACCAGTGCTCGACCACCATCAAGCGAGTCCGTTCGGACAATGGTGGAGAGTTCACGTCGAAGGCATTCGCGGACTTACTAGCAAAGGAGGGAATCGAGGCCAATCCGATTCCGCCAGCTGCCCACGCCCAAAACGGTCGGGTCGAACGTGTCCACCGCACCGTCATGAACTTGGTCCGGTCGATGCTTCTCGAGTCCGGCCTCGGCAAGGAGTTCTGGTGTGAAGCGGCATCCTACGCAGCTTTTATCAGGAACAGAGTACCCCGGAAGGAAACGAGGGACATACCGCAGGAGGTTTGGAGCGGACAGAAATGCTCGTTGACACAACTCCGACCTTTCGGCTCCGTGATATACGTCCACGACCACACGGGCCCGGACAAGCTGTCCCCTCGGTACTTTAAGGCACGCTTGATGGGTTTCCGATCCTGGAGCGAACACACCGTCAGATACTACGTCCCCGAAACCAAGAAATTCGGATACTCACGGGACTACACGCCTGAACGGCGCACCCAGGCATCCCCTCCCGCGATCCTTTCGTCCGACCTGCTGTGCCCCCCTCCCGCCCCGACGCGACAGTTCCCGGGTGTTCTCCCGCGCGCACCGGCTCTCCCCCTCGCTCTCGACGTCCCCGTCGCGACCGTCGAACCCGTCGAGGATGCTGCGGGTGCTCCCGTTGACACGGTCGAGGATTCCCGGGCTCCTCCGGTTTCGGATGATGTCGCCGCGGACGTCGATTCCGAGGATGCGGCAGAGCCGCTGCCTCCTGTGCCTCCTGTCCCGAAGGCGCAAGGTAAGGGGATCGCCGGTTACGAGCTGGTTCCTCCCGGTGAAGAACGCGGCAAATCCCTCTTCAAGCCGGCCGAAGTTCCCTCCTACGTTGGCGACGACGGACGGCGGGTGATGACGAGGAAATCGAAGCTCCGTGCGGCGCTCGCGGCGGACTTGCAAGACGTTAAAGGCGATATCCTGGCGGTGTTTGAAATCGAGCGACCGGCGACGGCAGCCGACGGACCTTCCGCGACGATGAATCCCATGATGCACTTGCTCGGTCTTGTCGCCGAAGACCTGGACTCTGTCGCCACGTGGTGCTTGCTGGCGACGGATTGCCCAAAGACCGTCTCCCAGGCGCGGCGAAGTCCCGAGTGGCCGTCGTGGTGGAAGGCTATGTTGGAAGAATTAGCCAAGATGGACAAGTATAACGTCTACGAAATCGTCGAGCGTACCGATGACATGCGCGTCCTCCGCGCCCGGTGGGTCTTCACCCGCAAAATCGACGGCGATACCGGCGAGGCGGCGGCATTCAAGGCTCGGTGGGTTGCTAAAGGATTCACGCAAGTTCAGGGCATCGACTTCCACGAGATTTTCGCGTCCGTTGCTCACAAGGACACCATCCGGATTTTCCTCGCCATGGTGAACTGGCACTCTCTCCACTGCGACCAGGTCGACATCATCGCGGCGTTCTTGAAGGGTGACTTGAAGGAGGTGATCTGCATGGAACCACCCGAGGGATCAGACACGGCTCCCGGAAAGGTTTGGAAACTGAACAAGGCGCTTTATGGCTTACGTCAATCCCCTCGATGTTTCAACGACAAGCTTGACGCCTGGCTCCAATCCCAAGGCTTCGTCCCTTCCATTGCCGACCCCTGTCTCTACGTCTACCTCAAGGACCGCGTCCTCATCATCCTCACGGTTCACGTCGACGACCAGCTAATCGCAAGCAACAACAGGTCAGCACTCGACCGATTCAAGCGGAGACTCAACGACGCCTTCGAATGCACCGACCACGGCGCCGTCGACTACTTCCTCGGCTTCAACGTCACCCGGGACGTCAAGAAAAGGATCCTCTCCATCTCGCAAGAACATTACTTCACTCACCTCCTCGAGCGGTTCGACATGACCGACGCGAAGCCCGCCAAAACTCCCCTTCCGTCCGACTTTGTTCCTCGCGAGGTAACCGACGAAGAACACGCCGATGCCAAGGACCTGCCCTATCGAGAGATTGTCGGATCAGTCATGTACGGAGCCACGATTACTCGACCAGACCTGGCTTACTCGGCTGGCCTCCTCGCCCGGTTTATGTCGAAATGGTCGAAGGAGCACTTCCGAGCGGCTAAGCATCTTCTCCGGTACATCAAGGGAACCGTCGACCTCGCTCTCACCTTTGACGCCAGCACCTGTGAACGAACGCTTCAGGGTTATGTCGACTCGGACTGGGGAGGATGCCTTACCTCTCGTCGATCCACCTCCGGCTTCGCAAACGTCCTCTTCGGTGGGCTCGTCGCTTGGAAATCCCGACGCCAGCCGACGGTTGCTCTGTCTACGATGGAAGCGGAATTGTCAGCCGGATGCGATGCCACCAAGCAAGCTGCCTGGCTCCGACAAATTCTGGAAGACTTACACGTTCCGGTGAAAGGTCCAATTCGGTACTTCTGCGATAATCAAGGAGCGATTGCGGCAGCCGCCAATCCCGGTCAGCACGACAAACGGAAACACATGTCGATGAAGGCTCACTATGTGACGGATGAGGTGAAGAGGGGGCGAGTGGCGTTCGACTACATCCCAACCGAGAACAATGCAGCGGACCTTCTCACCAAACCACTCGATCGACACAAGACAGCCAAGTTCGCCCGCGCCCTCGGTCTGCTTCCGAAAAAGTATACACCGAATTCGATTCGAGGGGGGATGTTGGATGACACGTCATTTACCGAATCTCAATCGCCATCAACTCTCTCCATCATTCCATCAATCGCCATCGCTCCACCACTCACGAGGCTCAAGCACAACACTGCTGGCAGGATTGATGGGCAGGGGATATATAAGAGGTTGATGTCTGGTCTTTCCCCTTTGTAGCCTGATGAATCCCTCACACGATTAACTGTGATATTCATCAGGTAAGTAGCTAGCTCATTTGCCTCATATGACACACGATTAACTGTGATATTCATCATGAGCCACTTCTGATAGAGACAAAAGGCAGAGTCACACGTGGCGGGAATGAGCTTCAGGGGCATTATAATGGAAGAATCTCGATAGAAATCGACCATGTATTCAGATTGATGCTGCAGATTTTTGGGTTAAGAAGGTTAGTGTTCGGGTTCAATGCACTCTGGGTCTCCACTTCGAACTCAAAGAACTTGTGTTGTCGCCGTCGGCATGCCTGACCAGACCCCTTGCGAACGCCGGCTTTACACCCATTCCTCTTTTGTGGATGCCTCTTTATCCCTCGAGCGAGGGGCACAGCAAAGGAACAGCCTCTGCTGGAGTAAAAGGGGAGTTCTACAGTAGAGACTTGGCTGCATATGATTCCAGATATAGTGTAAGATGATCTGTCGCACAATCCGGTGCGCAACTTGGAACATTCCGACAATTTTAGCGAACACAGCTTTGGGCCGATCCGATCTGACCTTGTTCGTCTTGGCCGCCTTGACTCGACACTCAACGGAGACGACATATTACCTCGATAAATGCCTAGTTTTTCAGAAGCCTCTCCAGATACGGGGAAGACGGAAAGAACCAATCTCGCTCACGCGACGGAGGCGATCGCAGTCTTCATGGTTGATGCTAAGCGGAGGTATCCCGAGTCTCAGGCTTTGAAAAGGTCTTGCTGAGGGATGGAGAAAGCTGCAATCCGTGCTGAGCCGCACCCTGGATTCGCACCCAGACGACTACCCAGAGTGGCTGATTTTGTGTTGCTGGTACACGGCGCAGAGGTCCCTCATGAATTACGCTTGCCTCGCTGTCATACCCGATTCACTCGCGTATTTGCCTGCGTTACGTCCCAAATTCGAGCGGGAAATGGCCCGAAACGACGTTCGCAAGCTGGAGGGCCTCTTACACGACCTCGTAGAGCGGTGCAATGTGGTCAGAAACCGAGCCGTTATGGATATGATATCAGCGCACCATGCACAGGAACCTCCCCCAAGCGGAATCTATTTCGATGCCTCAAGCGTTAATCACCGAGTACGGTGGCGACGACGTAGACATCGAGTATGAACTCCAGGGCACTAGGTGCGACAAAGATTTGTTAACCCAGCGGCTACGTTTTGGGCTCGAACTTGAGTTCACGAGCAGCGTGAATCGGGACGACGCTACAATCGTTCTCTCGGGAACGAAACTAGAGTTTGAACTCACTGGGGAGATAATCGAGATGAAAAGCGAAGGAAGCAAGGAATCGTCGATTGACGACACTGCTAAGCGGTTCCTACACTCCACTTTCCGAGCTGCTTGGAGTACGTTCGATAGCTCTGGGCGATTGAACGACTCTATCTTTTTCGACAATGCCTTCCCCGCTGGTTTGATGAGCGGGACATCGAGCTTGGCTCACAATGAGTCAGATTTCATCGTCGCCCTGGAGAACTGGTTAGCCGTGCAACGGCAACAAAAGGTCATCATAAGGAAGCTGTACATCTATAATATCTGCCGAATACTCAAACCTGCTTCCAGCCAGAAATCTACTGATGAGGGACCTGAAGAGACGTCTCATACTCGAGAGTAGACCGGCGCCTACGTTGGTCACTAGGCGTTCATATGATCAGGAGCATCGGAAGAAGCGCGAATATGTCAAAGGACCCGGGACCGACGACACGAAATGCCAAGAAATGAGTTGTCTGGCTTCGAAGTACTTGCACGACCTTACATAATAGATAGAGGCGGATAGACTGTCAGAAGCTCTGTTACCAACTTCTGTTATCTGGCAGGGCGAAACAATCTTGATCGAACTGCCCAAAGGTTACAGCTCCTGACGAGAATTCTCGGATGTCTATGTTTCCTTTCAACTCCCTAGCTAGCCCTCAAAGATATGCCGACGTTCTGGGAGCTTCCCGGCTGTATCAGATTCTTCTTTTCAAACCAAGAAGAATGAACGTGTCCATATATGTTCGTCTACCTTGACTCCAGATTGAGCTTGCGCCTCGGCCGTGAACGCGAGTGACGTCCTTGCAGGCTTTGCACTCATTGCTGCACCCTTGACTCCCAGCCGATAGCTGAGGGACATCCGATCTTCCATCTTCATAAATGCCTAGCATCCTAGCGAGCTCACCGGACATCACTCAGTCGCCTGAGCGAAGCAACCTCGTTGAGGCGAAAGAGGCCTTTGAGAACTTCGTAGACGACCTTGAATTACGGTATCCCAACTCGCGAATGTTGCAAGGTCTTGTGAAGGCCTACGATCGACTACATGGGGATTTAGAACTGATCATCCAAGAGGCCACCGAAATATACCGCTTACAGGTGACATTGTCTGGCTGGTATACGGCGCAGAGGTCTGTGTTGATTTGCGTTTGCGAGCACAACGTAAGAGATTCCCTCAGCGGTCCAGACTCTTTACGTCCTCAGTTCGAAGAGGAAATGGGCACATACGCTGCCTCCAGGTTGAAGCACTTGTTGACCGGGCTGATGGTGGCCTCGAACGCTGCCAGGGAAAAAACCATTCGGGACATGACATCGGGGCTTTCTGGCAATGCGATTGCAAATAGTGCACTCCACTTTCACCGAGTAAAAGCCACAGCGTTTATCAATGACGAAGAAGCTCTCGGGATCCGGTATAGGCTGTACGGTACCTCGTGCATTTCTCGGGAAGACTCTTGTTATACCTCGGGCTCAGTATGGGAACCCTCTTTCGGCTTTGTGACACACAAGGACATCGACGTCACTTGGCTGATGCCCTCACAAAACCTGTTTCGGACCTCTGGGTCCAACGAGGTGCAAGAGTTGGACATCGTACAGGCTCACGGGACTCCACTCGACGTAGGTGCTGCGCCATATATTCTAGCGACATGTAAAGCGGCATGGACAACCTTCGGATCAGAAAGTGAACAGCTGGATAACTCTGCCTTTTTCGACTCGAGCTTTTCCGACTCTATGCTTACTGGAGTACCGAGCCTTGCAGACGCCGAGTCGAACCTTATCAGCAACCTGAAAGATTGGCAAGCACGCCAACAGGAATGATGTGGAAGGTGAAGACTGTATATCATATATGTGCCAGACAAGCGAGAAGTGAATCGATAACTTACATAGCAATAGCCACATAGTGATTGTCAAATCACTTGGAGTCGACCAGAAACTGCAGCATCAGCGCCTTTCGATTCTGAGCCGAAGCATAGCCTGCCCAGAGGTCAAAGCATGCGCACCTGTGGTCGTCCCTTAGCTTTGGCCGACGCGCGTTATCATTTGTCGCAGAAAATCACGAGTTCGAGCCGATCCAACGCCCAACTCTCGAGTCCGGCCAAAACGGCGGCCGAAATCTTCGTCATCCGAGTCAGCTGCCGCGTGCCGCGAGATCTTTGAGCCTCCCCTATCGATGGAGGTTGTCAACAGGTCACCTCGTGATGGCGACGTCGCAGTACCCTATCAACTTATAGTTGCTTCACACCGACAAGTCGTCAACAATGCTGATTGGACTCACATCGCGTATCTTGTGGTGAGCATGTGTCGCTACGCGTCGCAATCGTGCGCCGCTGATCTATCTCTGTAGTAACCTCGCATGTTTCCTGTATCCCGCTTACGCGTCGTACAAGGCCCTTACCATATCGCCAATCAATAGTCAAGATGCAACACGGCAACTAGAACGATGGCTGATGTACTGGGCGGTGGTCGGAAGTTGGGTTGGGATGGAAGCCGTCGGCGGATGGATCTTGACTCTGTGCGTAAAGGGTTATGTCATCGCCGTCCTTTCGCTCATAATCGTTGCAGCATCCCATTCTATTCCCTCTTCAAACTCATCTTCTTCCTCTGGCTCTCGCTGCCGCAAACCGAAGGATCGACGTACCTCTTCAATACCCTTCTTGCGCCAATGTTCCACGAACACGAAAGGGATATCGACGCGTTCCTTTCGAGCCTGAAGAGCAGAGTCAGTGGAGCACTGCTGAACGTGCTGAATTGGGCGTGGGCAAGGGCGAAGCAGGCTTTGGACGTGAGTGCTTCTGTATCGAAACAGTGAATCGTTCTGATCTCTGTGACGAAATGCAGCTAAACATCGATCTTACGAGAGCGTCAACAACAGCGACAGCCGAAGCAAGACCTATCGATGCCAATCCCGACTTCAGACCGTATCCCATCGCGACGTCTGGCCAGCCACCGACGCTACATGATCCGGCATCAGGTGTGATGCAGCAAGCATACAGTGTAGCTACACGATATGCTTTCCAGTACGTTGATCGATAGCGTCTATGTATCAGGTAACTGATTTGCTTGTGCCAGATACCTGCCCCTCGCCATCAACGCATTACAAAATGCTCGTACTCCAGTTTCAACCACGTCTCGTTCCGGACCAAGCGCGTCGATCAGTCCTGTACCACCTTCGCAATCTGACGGCTACAACGTGGGCTCACAGTCTCCAGGCTTTGGATACGAGCATGACTCCGATAGCCCTCCGGCTCCCAGTCAGACTATGCGTCAGGCGGTATCTGGCATCTACCAATCGAGCCACACCCATCCTTCGACCACAGACAAGAGCGACTCCCTCTCACAACGACGTCCGGCAAACCTCCAGCCGGACGCTCGGGCACCGTTCGCATCGGGGTCCTCATCTCGTTCGACATCCGATCAAGAACTCCCAACGCATGATTCTGGTTCATCGAGGGGTAGCTGGGGCGTAGCGTCGGGGTATGACGAGATTCGGAAGGAGGAGGTCGATGATGCGGGGGCTAGTGGTGTGCCGAGGCCTGACAATGCTCAGCGGACGTCTAGCTGGTTTAGATGGTCTGCCGGCGGTGCGGGGCAAGAGGCGAAGGACAAGACTGAGTAATGTGGCGGTGTCCGTGCCATGAGCGTTTCTCCTGTTAAGTCGTGTTTAGTGCATCAGTTTGAGATCATGTATATCTGTATTTTCGAGTTGTACGATCTAGGCGTTGACTGTATTCTGATATTATGGTTCCCTTTCTGACCTTGGGCACAATCGCTTCTTCCCTGCCTTGGTTCACTGCAGTGGCGCTCAACCTGACTGTGGAGTCCGCTCGCCCATGTCTGCGGTATTGAGCCCGAGACCGATGAAACCAAATCCCATTTGTGTACGTACACAACCAGCCAAACACTTCTCATAATACAACGTGTTGTCTGATAAAGTTCAAACGACTAGGAAGAGCGCCGCTGCTAGACTCCTATTCTCACTTCCCCTCTCATTAAGCCGTTCGGGCGCGAACACTCTGGGATGATGTCGAAGAGCCAGAAGGCGACGAGTCGGACAGGGAGGACGTAGCGTGCGACAAGACGCTCTGACCCGAAGAACTCGAGTCTGTGCTCCAGTTCAGTGGTCGACCCTTCCCGAACCTGAAGGTGAGGGATGTCGGACTTCGATGAATCCGGAGATCCCTCTCGAATCGCTTTCCACAAGTTCCTCCGTTTTCACGCTTTATGGATTTGATGAAGCAAAGTTGATGCATGAAGGAGTCTTCAATGTATTCGGGCTGTGAAAGGGAGGGCGCCATCAGAAGCACTGAGGGTATCCCATGAAGACGTATGCTTACTGTGTTTGCGACGAGAACAGTCAATACACGGTCGACGTTGTGGGGAGATACGCGGAGGATGATCTTATCACAGTCAACGGAGTACTGCAAAAGACGCGTTCTTTCATGTCAGGCACAAGTCATCGCATGTAAGAAGCATTGCCACTCACAAGTATGGGCCAGTCCATATCCTGTGAGAAGGAAGGAAAGAACATCGGCTCAGCTTGAGACACCGTGGAAAACAGCCACTCAACCAAACTCACCTGGACCATCCGGTGGAGCTGACACCTGACGTAACTTGCTTCTGGGCTGGGCTCAGGCGCCTCAGCCGGCCAGTCGGGGACTTCCCACGTCCAATCGAATTCCCATCTGCGCGGGGTGTACTGCGCAACGGGTGCAACAATGTCTCTGCCCTGTCGATTCGTAGACTTTCGAGATATCCGTTTCCAGTGAGCGAGAGGTTTAAGTAACGACTTGAAGGAGACCATGTCGGATTGTGAGCGTTTGAGATGATCGCGCTTTCTGCTTGACAGACCAAACACCCTCGATGGTGAGTTCCGTCCCATCTTATAAAGGTGAATGGATGTGACGGCCATCGTCGACTGCGAATTAGCTGGACATATCATGCAGCAAACTCGTGCAGCGGAAGAGAACAAGGACTCCTAAGTCGCTATCAAGAGAGAGTCGCGCGCGAACTCAGGTTTCCCGTGCTGACTGTGGCTCTGTGAGACAGTCATCTGTGATCTTCGGGCACTCCTCCGTGACGAGTGAACCTACAGCCTCATCGGAATAGAAAGGAGGACCGCGTAGGGGGCACGCCTTCCCCGTTAGCCCTGAGATGGTGGGACGAAATGAGGCCTTGGATACTGCTTCGAGTCTGGGGTGAGAGAGCGCATGAGCGGTGTCCAGTGGAAAGGCTATCGGTTCCTAGCCTCGGGTCAAGACGGCAACGTGGAATTTGAGCATAGACAGGCGGATTGTGAGATCAATAGGATATGCGGTCAAAACAAGCACCATTGAACGGTCTGCATGCCTCCTAGATACGAGGAAGAAAGTCCGTGGGAACCAGCGCTGTAGTTAAACGCCATCGGCGGACCATTCGTCGTGTTGTGCGGCATGCGCTGCCATATACATCGAAGCTTCATAAGGCCGACGACGTCTCCCCGGAAGGGCCGCAAGGACGCTGCCGACACTTGAGCTCTGAATATTCCCTCGAGCGTCTTCCAGCATCACAAGCCTAGCCTAAGCCCCCTCCTCTGCCGCTGGAGCAGGTAACGCGATTACACTATTTAAGCTGTAGACACCATCAGCAATCGTCCGTACGGTACCGTCAACAACCTACTAATGGGCGAGAGGTTGGATCTTGCTTGCCACCAAGAGCAGAATATCCATAAAGTCCGGGCTGAGAACCTCTTCATCGGTAAAGCTGTCGGGTACACGCATGAGATCCCACACCACGATTGACGAGCGAATAGCACTCACTTTTTCACCACTGCTATACTTCTCAACTTCAGCAGGTCGATATCCTTGTGGTCTTTCGCGACACCCTTCGGCGCAACTTTGAGCTGATCGTCGTGGCCGAAGACGTTGCATCTGGCGCCTTTGCCTTTCCCGTTTGATGACGCGGGACCGAAAAGCTTGGTAAAGTCCGGCGCGGAGATGATGCTCCGCAATTGGGAAGAGTCCGTCTTGATGGCGTGTCTGGCGGAGACCGTCAGCTTCGCCCGCAGGACAATGGTTGAACAAGCGGTACCTAATCGATGCCAGCTCATTCTTGCCAGGTCCCCATACCTGCAAACGGATGTTTGTCAAACACGACGCAGCGCGACTTGTCGATTCCAGAACTCACACCTCCAGCAATCAATGAACGTCCTCTCGGTTGTACTGATTGAGCCAAGTCAGCCACTTCTAACGTGATTTCTTTGGAGTATGATATGATTACCTGATCTAGTGGAAGATCATCAGACGACCTTTCGGCGTGCGGGGACGTGACCGATACTCACACAAAGTCTACCAAACGCGCAAACCGACCAAGCAACACAATCAGTACCGTCCGCCGTATTCACACTGACTGCGTTACTCACAACCAGCCCAGATCCCCTTGCGTCCACTCCGACTGATGCTCATCGAAAAGTGCTTCTTATACGGAGTCTTGTCGTTGCTGAAGCGCACGTCCCGATATATGCGATGCTGTAAGGCGCGGGAAGTCAGTATCATCGCGTCAATTGGGGAGAGTACCCACTATCAGGTCTTTTGGCGGTAGTATTGGCAACTCCGGATCCACTTCTCGGAACCGTCTGGCGAGGATGCTGACGAAGTCTTTCCATTCCTGAATGGCAGAGTCGATATCGAGCGTTAGACGGCCGCGGCGACGACGCGGACGGCGGCTCACCTGTTCTGCCAGGCGATAAGCCGGCTCGCGCATCTTGAACCACTCTCGGTCGTTCTTTTCCGGATTTTGCAGGTTGACCAGGAACTTAAAGGTGTTGCGGCTGATCTGACCGGGCGGCACTGATTGTGAGGAACGGTTAGCCTAGGACGATATCGTGTCGGAGAGTCGATGACTCACCATGTCCGGTTTTGGGGGCTGAGAATATACGCCTAGTGGAATAACGCGTCAAGTCAGCATTGGACTAAACGGTTGCGCACGAGAGCGACGGCGGCGTGAGATGCCTCTCTGAACATACCCCTTGATTTCCTGCCCTTCTTCCAGCTCCAATGACTCGTCGCTATCCCCGTCACCTTCTCCATCCGAGTAAGACGAGTAGTCATCTGCGGCACCGGACGCTTCGCTCTCGGCATCGGAATCCGCAGCGGAGGGGTATTTATCTCCTGCGTTTGCTTTCGCTTTGCCGTTCTTTTTGGTTGCAGTTGCGGTTTTGACGGGTTTCGATATAGCTTTCTTGGAAACCTTTTGCTTCTTGACGGGCGACTTCTTGCTCGAGCCATTGGTCTTCCTCTTCGTTCCCGTGCGTTTACTGGTCGGCTCGTCAATGTCGTCGCTGTCCATTTCGTCTTCGCTCGGTGAATCCTCTTGTATCACCTCATCCTCTTCCGATCCCCGGTAGACATCTTTATCGTCATGGTCCTCCTCTGATAGCTCACTTTCCGGTTCAGAGTCGTCCTCCTCCTCATCGCGCTGCTCAACCTTCCTGCTCTTTCGCGGTTTGGCGGCGGCATTGCTCTCTCCATTCCGGGACGAAGTTTCCGCGGGATTTCGGAGAGTCGTCACGGATCTTCCCGGAGTGACCGTCTTGATGCGGGATGATGTGCGACGGGAAGACATGGCGTATTGGTGACCGGGATCGATTCTATAGATGCCCTTCGCTCATCAACAACTTCATTGATAAATCCCTCTCGACGCAGTTGCTCCACCCGCGACTCACGATCGGAAACGTCATCGCCCGCTGCGCGCGAAGTGTTTCGCGGATTCAAAAACGCGCGAACCTCCCGGAGCTGTGAAAGGACTGTGAAAGGTTTTTGAACCTACTCTGCGAGCTGTTCACCCATTCCTGGAAATTGGACCCTACGATGGTGAGCAGAGCTCATCTTGCGCGCCAAAATCCGGCTATGGGCTTGCTATGAGCTTTCCACCGGGCTGCAAACGATGACCTTTCTTGCATCTCCCTGCTGTCTGTGCCCTCTCCCCATGACGACAAGCAGGTTCATGCCGCCCAAAGTGCAAATCTTACAATACACCGGTCTAAGGCTCCGACGTTCGCACATGAATCGCAGGTCTGGGCTCTATCAACGCGTTCGGGGTGACATCGCGCTGCATAGGGGTTTTGAGACCCGACTGACTAGCATCCGGTCATTGACTTTGGTCAGGATACCCCGAGATGAACAATAAGGCGACACTGCTGTTTCTAGCGGCGGTCTTCTGTATACTGGCGACGAAGATTACATTCGCCCTATCGTTCGAATTCAAAGGCCAAGTGGTCGTGACAAAAGAAAGGGGGTCTACGACGCAGTCGCGATCGACTCACATAGGGCGTCGTGCGTGCAAAACCCCCACGCGGGCGTCTTTCGCAACTGGTGATCAAAGAGAGTGTGGTATATGCAATCATTACTCAACGACCTCTCTTCGAAAAAGTTAGGAATATAGAGCCCGATTGGCAATTCAGTCGGCAGTTGATTCGTTGTGGATCCCCAAAGTCTGCTGACGGCGAAAGAAATAGGTCCCTCAATCGACTGAAGAGATCTCGGACGCATTCCCAGCCAATTTGCGAGACGGAGAAAGGCCGGGAACCAGAGAAACACGGTCTCCTCGAGTTTGCCGCGCCCGGATCAGTTTCCTGGCACGCGGTGGTGAAAGCTTGGGTCCCTTGGATCTGCAAGGCCTGATAATGGAACCCTTTTCTAAACAGGTATACAAGAGTTGATTGCGAGAACTCCAGGAGGATTCGGAGACCCGAGATTTGTCACCTCGCACGTTTACGACTTGAGCGCATCCGGGGGCGACAAGTATGTCATAGCTTCGGTCCCGCGTGCGCCGACGGAGCAAGCTCGATTCCGATACCTCTATGCAAGGCGGCTCCTTGCACCTGTCACGTTTCACAGCGGCAGTCGAACAGGGACCCGCACAATTGGAAGGGTCGCAACCAATCGGCCAAGACGTCGGGTCACGAACACGTAGTCTTGCATCGCTGGTCCCGCCTGGATATATAACTCACCTCCGTTTCAGCATAATATGCCAGGGTAGCCCTACCTGACTAAAGTGGTAGAAAGCAGATCGGAAGCCTGGGACCCGCGTTATCAAACTTTAAGCGCTTTGGTTGTCAGGAGCATGCCGACGCGTCTTGGGCGGCATTTCCAGTCCCAGGACTCTACCAAAGCTCCGGGCGGGACAGGTAGTAGAGGCTCCCTCCGTTTGTCGACATCAACGCTCTGGAGGTCCTTCGAGTTTGGGGACCCGCCAAAACTCGTTCGTGCATCCGTCGCACGGACACGCCATTTCGTCGCATCGACAGTATTTGGGCTCCATGACCCCGTGTGTCAGGCCCTTTGCATAACGAGGAATTCCAGATCGAACCGACACTGCGGAGGAGGGAAAAGCCTGCAGGGCGACGGGAACCGCCTGGCCCGGGGCAGCATATAAGTGAAAGGACGAGGTGGCATTTCTGCTGATTGTCTGTATTTCGGGTCCCAGGAAGGATTGCGATTCCCCGCTTTGATCTCAGGCAGGACGACAGCCCGTTATACCATTCTGTGCATTCACCCACTCGCTACTATTGTGGCACCCGTACCAGCGATTGTTCGCAACGTTCGCGCTACTGGGACGCGACTCTCGCAGAGGCAAGCTGCGCCGGTCACACGGCTCGAGACGGGGCAATAGAGGCGGTAACGATATGGCCGTTCCATGGCTCTTTACCAGTGTCATAAGATCTGGGGAAATACCTCGGGGACCCGAGCTGATGTTGAAGATCGGGGAAGAGACCGGAAGGCTGTAAGAAACTGCTGAGATTGGTGTCATGATCGGTCCCCCGAATGCCCTCGGATACCATGTTACACTGTTTTGCGAGGGGTTATCCGTCCTACCGTCATAGCAAGTCAGGTTGCCTTAGGGCATCAGTGACCGGCGCAGTCGCGATTGGTGCAGTCGCGCGTGTCCATCGTATAGACTACCTTTATGATCTCTTTCGGCCTGCCGATTTCGGGGGGTGCCCTGGTCGTACCCAGAGCGAAGGATGCGATGGGACTCCAACATCATCCTGCTCTATATCTACCTCAACATCAACACCAAGACCACCGACTCCGCGAGGGATCCGAGGTTGTACGTGATCACGCATGATCGCTGTAACGATGTGCCCCTATTGATTGCCGGTAAACAACACAAGAAGGCGGGCGTGACGCTTCCTGAGAGCTGTGTCCCTTTGCTACGCACTTTCGCCTGTGTGCTGTGTGCCTTTGCTACTACTTTTGCGTGCGTCCCCCTTGTTCGTCGTACCGATCAAGGGAAGCTCACAAACAGCTGTGTTCGGGTTCGTCTGGATTGTGATGATTTGGGGGAATTGTTACCCATATATACCCATAGCACATGCAGGACTCACAGTCTGCTTGCCTGAGAAACAGTACACTTATACGCATCCTCCGTACCACGACCTCTCGGCCAGCCCCGGATCACGCCAGATATGCCAGATATTGATCGACTTCCGCCACTTATGGCAGGCAATCTTAGCTACCCTGAGAGCGCTTCTCCTGGGATCCCCGATGGCTGTGAAGATATCATCCGAAGAATCGAATCCCACAGATTATCTAGAAGGGGGCAAGCTGGCTGCTGCGCGGGGTTTTGGAGCGATACTGAGGTCCAGTCGTATTGGGACAGGGTGACGGGCCCTCTTCGTTACTGCTTCGGCATAGCGGATTCCTTGAATCTGAAGGACACTGCCACGGCAATTGTCATCCTTGACCAACTGGACGGACTCGTACGCATAGATGGAGATTGCGAAGGGTGCATCATAGAGGGTTTCAGGCTCCTTGGAGACAATTTCAAGAGAGCTCTGGCAGAACACTGTGAAGCACGAACCAAAACAGTCGAAGTTCACACCTTCCGGGACCGCGATAGCCATCAGTCGGCGGAAGGAAAGACGCTATCGGTCAGCCTAGTTGTCGTATCTGATCCCAGGGAAGAGCAGTATGACTTTCACACTGGTGTCATCCCGGCAAGGTCTGCCTGGAGCTACTCCGACGGCAGTTCGACAAATCAGCTGGAGACGTACATTGATGTATTCAAGAGGGAGAAAGATGCCTTAGTTGGGCGGCTGAGGCGAGAAGGGAAGGGGTCTATCGAGACTTGGTCGTACTATCCTTCAACCGTATGATAGCGTGACATAGTACCACATCATGAATCAAGATGTGCCGAGCAAAAGCTGCACTGTCGTGAGCGGTCCCCGGTATGCCCGATCCTTTATATATGCCTCGAACAATAGCTAGGCCTCCTATCGAAAAGACACAGCAATGCACAGATCATAGAGCGAGATATAGAGCGGGCCGCCAACGAGCTCGCCGACGCCGGTTTCTCATCGCTTCGGCGGCTCGGCGGCCGAAAGAAAATTTCCGTAAGCAGCCAATCCTCGAGCGCGACGCGTTTGACCCCGAAAATACTATTAGCGCATCACATTAGTCACATTAGGGCCATGACTGATCGACCGCCTACGGAGGCTCGGGAGAAAGGCAAAGGGGGAACGTGGTATCAGCCATCGAGATGGTGATGTCGTCGTGATTGTCATCTGGATGTCCCTTCCGACACCGCCATCTCCGTTTCTTGACTGTTACAATCGTCTCGTACCTCCCCGCCTCCAACCATCCAACGACATTCGTGATTGGCGGAACGCGCCGCACGGAATACGACGGAAGGACTTGCTCTGGAGGAATAGCGAATAAGCTTCGCATCAGCGATTGGATCTTGATCACCTCTATACGTTCCTGCTGCCTCTGTAAGTCTGCATTGCGGTATCGCCCTGATCGTCAAGTCTGATCAAGCTTCGGGACTTCCAGGTCGTCATGGCGACGAATAACTCCTCGAAACCGCGCAACCCGCTGCAAGAACTTCCGATCTCCACTTTTACCCGATCAACATCATCATCTCTCGCCTCGTCATCCGGTACAACACCTTCGTCCGTCTCGTCACTCCTCTCGAGCGGATCATCAACATCAGCGTCATCCCGATCAAGCGGAAGAATCGTACATCTACCCCTATCATCGCCGCATCAAGACCCCTCGAGTTCACGCACGATCCGCCCCTCTGCACAACTAGCATCTCCCTCGGCTCGGCGATGGCCGTCCAACACCCGTCATGTTCGAGGATCGTCGTTGTCGGCTTTGCAGACCTTGACGCCGGGTCGACTACACCACGGCCTCGCCTCCTCTCCACTCAACCCTCGATCATCGACGTCTGGAACACCCGCGGAGGAACGCAGGACCGCGAGGATGATGATGCTTGACGAAGCCGACGGCGGCGGAGCCGGGATAGATGTCGATGAGGAAGACGAAGGACGGACGATCAGGAGACGCGGGAGCATGCGGGACCGAGATAGGGAGATGATGCCCCCGCCTGCGGTACCGCTGTCGGTCCGTGCGGATCCGGGGTTGTCGCCTGGACGATCGCCCGCACGACGGCTGTTCACTGCGCCGAATACGGAGACGACGCCGAGAGGATCGAGGATTAGTGCTGGGACGTTGCAGCCTTCGCCGCCGCTTTCAGCTCGCACGTCCATGAACAGCATCACCGGAACCGAGGACGCATCAAGCAGGGGACATAGCAAGCCACGCGCGAGGACGTCGACGGGAAGGGAATCACCTGTACCGACACCGGTAACGGAAGCCGTCGATGCGGATTCTGCGCCGAGCAGGACTGGGGATGAAGAGGTGTCGAAGAAGGTGCGACTGGATGGAGCGATGAGCAGCGTTGCGAAGGGGAAGCGGAGGGAAGAACCGGATGCGTCGATTGCAACGACGAGTGCCGTGGAGACAACAGACGAAGTCGCTCGACAGAGGATGGAGAACGTCGACCCGCACAACTGCGGCTTTACTGTCTGGCAAGACACGACCGGCGCCGGACCATCATCAACTTCATCATCCTCGACACAACTATCGTCATCGTCAAACAGCAACATCAGCAATGACTCTCCCTCGTCATCATCAATGAGCGAGAAGAACAAGAAGGCACTCGCGTGGTTGACGATTCCGTTCGACAATCAGGAGAATATCAAGCCGCCGCCGTCGAATGTGTTGGTGCCGTTCATCATGGATACCGGTGGAAAGGGGAAGTCCAGTGCTCCGGTAGCACCGTCTTCGAAGAGTTCAGCAAGCACCATGGTGGCGAGCACATCCGGAAGTAGCGCGTCCGTGGCAAGCACGTCCACAGCAAGCGTATCCGGCACCACATCCACCTCATCAGCTCCGTCGTCTGCCGCCGCAACACTATGTTCTCCAATTCCGCCACGAACGACGGCACCCGTACGATCGTCACCCGTCGCCAGCCCGAGGACAGAAACCAGCATCCGCAGCACGATGCGGGGGAACGTTGCGCCGATCAACACCGGTGGGGGATTACGAGGTCCGGAGTGCGCGAGTCCGGTCAGGGCAACGATTACCCCTGGGCACGCGGTAGCACAAGGAAGAGAGGGATCACCAACGCCAACTTTGAAACTGCGAAGAACGACAACATCACTTTCGACTTCTCGAAGCTTCCCCTCCACTGCGACAGCGACCGGTGCCATCCCCGCTCGACCAGTACTCGTTCTTCGCCGTACTGGTTCTGCGGAAAACGTGAACGCATCTGCCCCGAACTCTCCCACAAGCCGCACGAGTACCGAATCGGCGCTCGAGCAGGAAAATGCAGCAATCACCGTCAGGGTGCTAAATGCCGACGCGAAGGAGAAGAACAGTGGAGAAAACGTACCGGTCGACAAGCGCAAGAGCACGAAGGGCGGAAAGAAGCGAAAAAGCGACGAGATGGCGGACCCAGCCTCTGGTCTACTAAGCGACTCTGCTATCAAGAAGCCGCCAACGAGATCCAGGACAGCGTCTACTCCTGCGTCGGTCGCAATGCAAAATCGAGTACAAGGACGACGAACGCGCAGATCAGTGGGGGGCAGTGCCGGGAACGCAAAGAAGACCGCTGCGGTTGGGAACGCCAAGCAGGGTTCTGAGAATGGCTATGAAGGGCGTGTGTTGAGGAGTATGACACGTGCGGGGAATGGTCTGTGATATCTTGGATGTATGGACACTTGTCTTGTGACTGCATCGTTGGTCAGCGTTGTCCTAGTAAAGACATGCAGCGTATCATCATATGTTACCGTAGACTCAGGCCTGACGACCTGGCGTCCTCTCATACCACTGCTCAAGCGAAGTCTGCTTTCCAGCAGCCCTCACGCGCTGCTCGCCACCACATACGTTGAAGTGCCAGTTGACGGTACATGATTTTCAAGCTACAGAGGTATTGCCAAAGCTTCCAACCAGCGTGCTGTGTATTGTCTCCAGCATGGTGGCAATTGCTGGTGCAATTGTTCGGCGTCCAGGGGGGTCGTAAGTTTCGGTGACACTGGAAACCGTAAAGTGATCTCCAGTGTCATTATTGGTAAGCGAGACTGCCGTTGCCTCAACGCCACCCACATCCAACATATCAATGACGACGTGCCACTGGGGTCTGGTATGACTCTGGAAGTCTAGGCACACGATGTGAAGGCGCTCGCACAATTCGTCCAAAGCGTTTTGCCAGCGCTGGGAAAGTCGATACAAGCGGGCCGGCCAGTCCGAAACCACCTCTGCAGGAACTATGTGAGTTAGCCAGGCAGGCAAAGCAAATCGTCCCTGTACGCCATTATAGTGGGCGAGGTCCATCTTGCCGAATGCCAAATGGTACTGCTGGTTCCAGCGAATCACGTTATCCCATCCGACGAATGCAGAACTGCTGGGAGCCAAGTGTGTGACCCGTAGGGCGCTCTCCTCGTCAAACCGTCGCCAAGCTGCCTTTAGTTCTTCACCTCGAAGCACATCTGTGGGTTGTGTGACTTGTGTTGCCCTTCGGTCGACGAGCTGAATCAAGAGTACAAGTGTGTTCCGCAGCTCAGTAGCGAATTGAAAAGCCAAATCACTTTCCCAACGAGCGTCTTCTATCCACGGCATTTCGAGTCGGTCGCGCAACGGCGAGCTTACTTTCGAAATTTGCGGGCGTGAAAGCCGAAAGCTAAACAAGATTGCTTGAGGACCGGGGGAGTTGAATCTCGTTTTACTGCTTGCTTGCAGGCCTAGCTTTGTATGCGCTGGGCTGCAGGTACCATGACTTATAGCCTCGTCCCACTACAGATGTCTTTAATGACTCCTTTCAGTATTTCCACATCCGAAAGACAGTCAAGATTGAGATTGTTTACACACACAAAGGTTGTGAGGACATCACGAACCCAGAATCGGGGATCATCTCAGCAAGTCATAAGTGTGCGCCAGACAGGGCTCGGCCGAATGGTCCAATTGACCGAGCTGATTAACCTGCTCCACCATTTGCTCACGTATTCACGGTGGGGTAACAGGAGAGCAAAGACTAGCCACCTTGACAAATCGACATGGTGATCAGGGGTGGGGACTGATGGATCCTATGCGAAATCCTTCCATTTCTTCACCTCTGAACAATGTTATGGAATGCGTGGTCTTTTTCAGCAATGGTCAAAGGAGGAGTTCTCGGAGGGTTGTTTTCGGCAGAGGCCATGTGCGATTACTTCGGATCCTGACTGATCTTCATACAAGTACGCAGTAGCGGAAATTGGAGGGTAGGAGAAGTTCGTCGATCTCAGCAGACGGACCAGTGCGAGAACTCATCACCGCTTGACAGCGAGTGATGTCGCTTCAGGAGACCAATTGCATGCGTGGAGGAGGCAAGGCAATTTTTGTTGTGCCGGCCGAGGTGACTCCGATCACGGACCCTTCATGCACACCATGAATCAAAATGGACAGCCAGTCATTGTCAGAAGCTATGCGAAAGTGATCTCCGCGCTCGAGGACTGCCATGATCAACTTCAAATACAATTGCACGAAATCGAGATCGCAAATCGCATCCTTATCAGTACAAATTACAATGTGTGATGAATTACTGCCGTCTTTACTCAAATCTTTCCCCCTGCCTACGTGGCATTCTGGCAAGTTCGTTCAGATGCTTTCTAACGCCCTCGCGCTCAACCAAGCTGTATATGCTTGTTCCTATCGACTCCTCCGTAGGTTGGTACATCTCATCAGTTTCCGTGTTTTCTGCAGCGACAGTGTGACGCAAGAGCGTGTAGGCTTCCGAAGTGAAGTCCTTCGGCCTCCGTAAGCTGACTTCGACGGGCAAAGCATCGCTGCTGCTCATGCCTGATATCAAGATTTCCCACTCTTCACCGGAAAGCAGTCCCAGGGATCTTGGCACTATATCCAACTGGGCACAAAGCTCATTTACCGCTCTTCTCCAGGCTTTGACGAGCTCTTCGAGGCGGGACTCCCAGTACTCCGCTGCGCTTAGTTCAATGACGATTGGCTTAGGGGCGTTCTCTCGAAACCAGTTGGGAATACCTTCCTCGGCGCCTGCAGTTGTCTTCGCTCCAAAGACACATTCGAACTGGAAGGCCAAAGCAGTCACAAAGTTCCAGCGACTCGCCTTGCTTTGCGACAGCGAATCCGGCAGAAACGCATCGATGAACCCGATGAATTCGGCGCAGAACTCGCCAAATTCTTTGAGACGGTCGTTGTAGCTTGACCAGTCTTCAGCGTTTATGCCAGAAAGTGGCGGAAGGTTTATCAAAACTCGTCTCATGTCAGCGTGGAAGTCCTTTCCAGTGATGGCAAAAGCACTTGCGTATCTACCGGCTATCGAATCATCGACATCAGAAGTAGGCATTGTCTCTATTCCAATTCTGTCGCGCTATCAATACGAGAATGTATCACGGGGCCACTTATGAGGTCTGATCTATCAGAATCAGTAGACTCGCACTCGTGCTGAAGGATCTGAGTATCATGTACAAGACAAAGAGCTCTCTAAGAAGCAGCGGGTCGAATTCCGCGGCCTCCTTTCTTGCCTCCTCATATGCGCCGATTTCGCTGTCTCAAATGCTTTCGTTATGCCAAATACATCAAACACTTGCCAAGGTGGTGACGAGCCGTATGGCATTTCGGATCGGTGATACTGGCATTTCAGGTACTTTTCATGTGCATCGATAAGGGGATTCCGGCCAGCGGCAGAATGAGTGGGTGAACCTATAAGATAGACTGGCCTGAGGAATCTCTCGTTAGCCTCGCCGACGAGGCGCGTTTGAAGTGTCGCTCGTTTACCTATAGCATTGACACGTGGTTCCGGCCGCTTGTAGCTGCTGCTGGGACTTGTTGATAACGATGGAACTAGGACTGAGGGGCTTTGACCGGGAGAGATCGTCAATGGGTCAGGTCTGTCGACTGTCACCTGACTCCTGAGGCAGCACCGCTATGACCTTGCGCACTCGGGCGATATTGAGAATCGGACCCATACTGACGGTATGCGACAAGCATCATCTCGTACCTCATTTACCGCAAGGCTTTATTCTCGAGAGTCAGATGCCAGCCTCAGCCGGTTTGCACTAGCCCATAAAAGTCGCAAAATGTGTTATCTGACAAAAGGGATACCCATCTATGTAGTAGGCTGTGTGATGCCCATGATACAAGGGTGACAAAACTATGGGTTTGCTGTGGAGTTCTCGCATTCTGCCCCTTCGGGTCCGCCCCTTTCATCATACCCGGATGTCAGAGAACAAAAGGCCCTGCTGACCAAGGCTCGAAAGTTGCCACCGGCTGCCACATAGCCACCGCTGGAGCAAAGTGCGTTCTAGGAGAAGTTCTCTAGGACGGCGTTCAGTCGAGCTTCTGCTGTCCTCTGCGAGAGCCAAATCAAGGTCCCACAGTAACTTTCCAGTATGCTGTTCACTTGCGAATCCTCCTTTGAAGACCTTTTACTGTATCCGTCGACGGTGCGACTGACTCTACCAATCTCTGTCGTTCCGGCTTGCGAGATCTTTTCTAACGTGAGGGAATCCGGAAGACTTCGAAGACTGGCGCCGGCACCTGAGGAAACTGTAGAAAGACTCCATCGATGATGAGTCATGAACTCAGGGTCTTCCGGCAAGACTTTGAGTAGATGACATAGCTCGTCGCGCGCCCGAAGCCAATCTGGGCGAAGGCTATCGAAGCGTTCGAGCAACACATACATTTCTGCCCCTGCCAGACCTTCGTGCAGCCACCTTGGGAATATAATGTCACGGCGTGATCTGTCGAAAACTCTCCCAAAATATGCAGTCCACGCCAAGACCAGTTCGCAGCAATCGCGCCGTCGCCCAAAGGGGTTCTGAAGTAGCAACGCTCCTGTCGTACCCAGTTTGCGAGTGGCATTGAATAGGTTCTGCCAGTAATAACTGAAGAGCCTGTAGGCAGTCGGATCCAGCGGCCTATCAGAGTTCCTTGCGTTCTCCGCAAGTTCATCCGCTATGCTAAGGAGAAGCCCAATGAAAGACTCTACGTCCGTCACGAAGGCCTCGGCATACCGGCGTGTGGTCATATCTCCAGTATCGGCGTTCAGCATTAAGGGCATCTTGCAATGAGGCGAATCAGTGATGTCAGGAGAAATCGGCCGACATAGTCCCAGCTCATTCGCCGAGTGCGATATATACAACTCAGCAAGAGCATGCCCTACTTCGGACTTCGCAAGTTGTCTCACGCAGTACATATCTGTATCGACCGTCCTTTCAGGAGCTCTCCTGATCGGCGGTTCACCCCCCTGCGTCGGCCTTGGAAAGAGCGTTCTCCTGTTTCCACCATGGCTTGCAAGCTCGACCCTGGGATCCTCAACCAGGCTTGCCAGGTCTGGCTATAGAAACATATATCCACTTTGTGGAAGTCTCTCCGGTAAAGTGCCCCAATTAAGCGCGTCATTTCCGACTTCGTGTTGTGTCGAACGCGCAATGACACCACAACTAAACGATAGCTATAGTGCTGGAGTTCACTATCAGACTACAACATACAAATAGTGAATGACTCTGAAAGCAGTCGGGGAATGCCCAACCTATGTCCAGGATCGCATCGAGAGCGCGTTCACAAACAAACATTAAACCCCTTGAAACGCGACTAACACTGCTTCTGCTCTTTGTCTTCACTCCCGTACCCGACGCGGGCACTGCGACCTGTGCCAAATCTGCAACGTCAAAGTCTGCCAGTCGGGAAAGAGAAAAGACCCTCAGATTGGGGGTGGGAAGCGCCCGGACACGCCAGCAAATCGATCTCGCAATGCTGGCACGTTCATCGCGGAGAGTCGATTGAGTGTTCCCGCAAGGTCCTCCAGCGAAGATCTCAGCTCCGAACCGGAGTGGACGTCACTCATCGTCGCCATGTATTCGCTGTCGGTGCGCGTCACCGTGCTCTTCCCTCGGTGTCTGAGGTTGATGAAATGGTGACAAAGTCTGGGAGAGGATAGAGAGTGCGTACGATATTGTCCGTTGTCGAATCCGACTTGTAGCGAGTCTCGATGTGGCGGTCCTTAGGAAGGAGGTCCAAATCGTGGCACACCTCATCGCGCGCCTTGAGCCAAGCCGTATACAGCTCGTCATACTTTCTGATCATTTCACTGCGCTGTGCTTTTGTTAAGCCGTCCGGGCATTTGCAAGAGAACTTCCAGGTATCGCCTGATCGTTGAAACCCGGAATCCTCGAAGCAATGGGAGAATGCCAGAACGAACTCCCACTCGCAAGCCTTTTGGGCTGTGAGCTCCCGCGGTAGCTTCAGGTCCCCGTCGCCAAATCTTCGACTGATCCTGGGGTATTCCCAGAAGAGGTAGTTGTATCTGAACTTGTAATAGACATCCATGAACTCTTTGACCTTTTTCACCTCCTCTCCATCTTCCACCTCCTCTTCATCTTCTTCATCGTAGCCGCTTAGAACCTCCTCCTTAAGTGGCTCTATCACCTTTTTGACATGTTTCGAAAAGTCATCTGCCTTGGCGACGAAGTCTTCTGCAAAAGGCCGTGCGGGGAGCGTTCGGATGACGGGATTCGGCGTCAGGGACATCTTGAGAGAGATTGAGTATCGTCACGACAGGATTGGATTGCCCACAACATTCCCTCTTTGATCCAAGTCGGGGCGATGTTGATAGGGGAAGCATGCCCTCACCGATACACCTCACTGTTACGTACGTCCTTTCAGCGACTCTCCTGATCGCCTGTACAACTCCCTTCATGAATGATCGCCACGGCGCGTTCGCTGTTTCCACCTGGCTCGCAAGTTCGACGTAGTCATTGCTAGCAGCTTCGCCGCCATCGCGAGCCAGCTCGCGACAGCTCGCAACGTCGCAGATCGTCGGCGACGAGCACGTCGGATTGTTCATAAAGAAGCGCGTCATTTCGGCGGCCGCGCTTACCGGATGAAACGCGAGAGCCAGTCACCTTCCGTTGACAGTGCCAACTTTTGATTGAAGGTTGTTATCGATACCACTATCACTTCCTCTCATCCTATAACACCATGATCGATCTCAACTTGCGTACGTAACATGGACCGTTGCCCTAGTGCTTTCGCTGACGCGCGTTTCCCCCTCCAGTACAGGTCAACAAGGGCGGTAACCCCGAGCTCGTCAAGGAGTCTCAGAAGAAGCGAGGAGCGAGTGTGGAATTGGTCGATCAGGTCTTGGCTCTGTACAAGGAATGGACGACCTGTGAGTCCCCACCGACCACCGTGAAAAGCTCCCACTCACCCGCCGGGCAGTGCAATTCGACACGGACGCCCTCGCCAAAAAGATCAACGACCAGCAAAAGCAGATCACCACGCTCCGCAAAGCCAAGCAGGATGCCACGTCGCAGATCGCGGAAAAGGCCACGCTCGACAAGGAGCTCGTCGCGCTCAAGGCCCAGGCCAAGGACAAGGAGGCCGAGATGAACAAGATGGCGGGCCAGATCGGGAACATTGTCGACCCGCAATCGACGATCAGCGCGACGGAGGACGATAACCCTACGCTGCGTCTGTTCCACCCCGAGGGGCCGAACCACAAGGGGATGAACATGTCCACCGGCGGCCTGGAGTTTGCCGACAAGTCCGAGGGGATCTTGTCCCATCACGAGGTGCTGCTCCGATTGGACGGATACGACCCGGAACGCGGGGCCAAGATTGCCGGCCATCGGGGCTTCTTCTTGACCAATGACGGAGTGGATCTGAACCAGGCCTTAATCAACTATGGTCTGGATTTCTTGCGGGGCAAGGGGTACAAGAAGGTGATGACGCCGTTCATGATGCGCAAGGGGATGATGGCCAAGACGGCGCAGCTGGATCAGTTTGACGAGGAGCTGTACAACGTGAGTCTTGGGAATCTGTGACGAGGCTCGACGCTGACGTTGAATAGGTCGGAGGTGACGAAGACGACAAGTACCTCATCGCTACCTCGGAACAGCCCATCTCTGCCATGCACGCCGACGAGCGAATGGAGCCCAAGTCCCTGCCGATCAAGTGAGTCTACGAGTCCAAGGTCAATTATGCAATTGCTGACCTTTGTCCCAGGTACGCCGGGTACTCTACCTGTTTCCGAAAGGAAGCTGGTGCGCACGGCAAGGATACCTGGGGAATCTTCCGAGTCCACCAGTTCGAAAAAGTCGAGCAGGTACGTCCCTCCCCTTCCTACCACGTTCCCCGCTGACCCCCTCCGCAGTTCTGCATCACGGAACCCGAAAAGTCGGCCGAGATGCTCGACACGATGATCGCCAACTCGGAGGCCTTTTACCAATCCCTCGGCCTGCCCTACCGGGTCGTCAACATCGTCTCGGGCGCGCTGAACAACGCCGCGTCGATAAAGTACGATCTCGAGGCGTGGTTCCCGTTCCAGGGCGAGTACAAGGAGTTGGTCTCGTGCAGCAACTGCACGGATTACCGTGAGTCCCGCTTCTCGTCCCTCGGGAACACCCGGCTGATTGGGTGTGCGCACAGAATCGCGAAGCTTGAACGTCAAGTACGGCGACCGAAAACCAGGAGAGGCCGTCCAGTTCGTGCACATGCTCAACGGAACGCTGTGCGCGACGGAACGCGCGCTCTGCTGTGTCATTGAAAACTAC
This sequence comes from Naganishia kalamii, assembly GCA_022813745.1. Taxonomy (NCBI): domain Eukaryota; kingdom Fungi; phylum Basidiomycota; class Tremellomycetes; order Filobasidiales; family Filobasidiaceae; genus Naganishia; species Naganishia kalamii. The sequence goes on from JAKLLX010000089.1 coordinate 26,177, forward strand.
CAGACCCCCGATGTGAGTTCCCCCCGTTGTTTTGGAAGACTTGTGCTGATGGGGTTGTGACAGGGTCTGCGTATACCCGAGGTGTTGAGGCCGTACATGCAGGGCCGGGACTTTATCCCGTACACCAAGGACTTGCCGAAGGATACGACGTCGGCCAAGAGGAAGTAGGTGTGGGGTCTGGCGAAGGGTATATAGATGCCGGGTGCGGTGGATAAGTGTTGGGTGTATCGGTGTATCAGCTAGTTTAGGACGCTGTTATGCATATTGCCCATCAATCTTGCATGTCTGCCGTGACGACATCCCTAGCTTGTAGTCCATACTCGATAGAATGAGCCTTGACCTATGTACGAAACCTGCGAGTTGCCTTCTCTGTCTATTTGTATCCGACACGCGTCTCTTTGCTGGCACGCGAGACAGAGAAGGGAAGGGAAGATGAATTCTAAGGTAACGTTCTTCCCTCTATTCCTCTATCTCCCCTCGCCTCCCACCACCACCATGGCAAAACCCGTCGCAGGCTGGGGCCGCAAACTCCCAACAGCCGGCACTCTCGCCCTCGGCATCCTCGTCGGCCTCATCTTCGCCACCATCTTCCGCTCCTCCCCGCCCTCGGGCACGACATGGACCGGCGGACACTCCAACGGCCTCCGCTCGAGCGCTATCGGCGGCGGATCACGGCTGAGCCGGATGGTGGAGCTCCCGACCCTCGATCAGCGGTACCGGATACTGGAGATCATCGGGTCCCTGAGTGCGCACCATACGAAGGAGTGCACGCGGACGCCGCAGAAGCCGTATGTCGAGCAGGTGCACCAGCGGTACAAGCCCCTCTTCGGGTTTAAGCCGCACCGACACGGCTCGTGGTTCTTTGGCTCCGGCGGGTCGTCTGCCCCTGCCCTCGAGGACGGACGACAACAGATCCGCCGCGACCTCGGCGGCTCGAACCACAAGTACTTTATCGCCATCAACCTGTACAACTCGTTCGACGTCATCCCCGACCTCTTCGCGACGCTCTTCCGCGTCTCCGCCGTGCTCGGGTACCAAAACGTCTACGTATCCATCTACGAGAACGGGTCCTCGGACCAGACAAAGGCCCTGCTCAAGATATTCGACGCGCTCGCGCGCACCGTCGGGATGCGGATCATCATCCGCACCTCGATGCGTACCCGGGGGCAATTCAACCACCGGATCGAGTACCTCGCGGAAGTTCGGAACGCGGCCATGGTCCCGCTCCGTGAACTGAGGGATACCGAGGGCGAGTTGTTCGATTCCATCATCTTCATGAACGATATCTTGCCCTGTGTCGACGACGTGCTCGAGTTGATCTGGCAGAGTAGGCGGCAGAATGCGGGGATTACGTGTGCGGCGGATTACATGTTCCACGATGACATTGTGCGTACCCCTCTTCCATCGGCGACCTTGACTAATCCCCTTCATCCTGTCAGGGCGCCCCGGTGTTCTACGACAAGTACGTACCCCTCCCCTCCCCCTAGCTCCTGTACTAATGCCCTCCCCGACAGCTGGGTCGCACGAGACATCAACGGCACCGCCCTCGAAAACGCGCCCTTTGAGCAGATCTTCCACCACCAGGAATCCGAACACCGGTTCATGAGCCACCTCCCGATCCAAGGTGCGTACCCCCTTCCCTTCCATCCTGTCCCGAAGAGTGCTGATCCGTTTGGAGGGCAGTGCAATCCTGTTGGAACGGAATCGCCGTGTTGGACCCGGCGCCGTTCTATGCCCCGAATCCGGTAAAGTTTAGGATGGCGCGGTTGATCGAGAACGAGTGTTCCGCGTCCGAGTGTGGATTGATCTGCAGTAAGTGTCAAGCAAGAGGGGTGTCGCAAGAGGGGTTTGATGGGGAAAGGTAACGCTGACGGATTCCCCGCGTAGACGATTACTTCAACGCCGGGTACGGTCGAATCATCATGGTCCCGCGTGTAAAACTGGCGTACGACAAGGTCCGTACCTCTCCCCAGACCTGGATATGCACGTTGCTGACACTCCCTATAGCGAGTATACGACGTCATCCACCCGGACCGCCGCAACCTCACCTCCATCCGGGGCTACAAGCGTCTCGGCGGGATGCCGGAAGACCCGACGTCGGATCCGCAAGATCGGGCCTGGTACGGCCCGCACGACCGGCTGTTCATTCCCGAGGAGAGCGAGGTGATCAATTTCGTCCCTGGGCCGGAATACGTTTGGTGTTGGGTGAGTCGAGGTGGTTCTCAGATGTTCGAGTATGTGCTGATTCTGTATAGGGCTGGGACGGCGCGGGTGACCTTGATGGACCGGACGTGGATCCGATTTGGGAGCAGTTGAATGTGAATGACCCAAAGATGATCGAGATCAAGCATGACAGGAGCATGCAGCATCTGGGCCTGTAGCGGCGGGTGCGCGTGTAGCTGTATTATGAATGACATGCTACATACTATACTATATTCCGGATACCCACCGAGCCGTGTCCTTGGTCAACAAGTGATCTATGCAATAGTTCCTGTTACAGTGTATTATACCTAGACCATGCTAGCTTTTCCCCGTCCTACAGCCGTCGCCCTGTAGCCGGCCGACCTGTTGAAGCGTCCCGTTGCCCGTCTACAAGATGTACTTGGCGATACTGAGCCATGCCCACATCAGGGCACCCGTGCCAATGGGAAGCGTCATGTTGTCGTCGAGCTTGACGTCTAACGCAAGAAGTCAGTACTGCGAACTCTCTCGCCGCGCGCCTCGACTCACCGATAGCTTCCACCGTCGCACCTCCAAACCCAAGCACCAACGCACTCAACCAAAGGCCCAACGGCTTCCCCAACACCGCGATCCTGCCCCACCCGTTCCCCCGTTCCGGACCCTGGAAATCAAGGAACCACCACCCGGCATCGCCCGCGTGCGGCTGCCACGCCGCATGCCGGCCGCTCCACCAGAACCCGAGGCCGATCCCGGTGCCGACGAGGGCGGCGGCGAGGTAGCCCGCGAGGGATTTCCGTTGCGCAAAGGGGAGGAAGGGGAGGCCCGGGACGTGGGACGGGAGGGAGGGGGAGGCGTGGCCGATGAGTCGGCCGATGGTGGATGCTGCCGTGTCGGACCAGGAGAGGCTGCGAGGTGGTCAGGCGTTGTTTGGGTGTGGGGAGAGAGGGGACTCACGTCATGATGGCGATCACGGCGATATCCCTCGGGTAGACAGCCAGCGTCCAGGTAACCCCAATCAAGTACCACACGACGCCATTCACCGACGTCTTTTCGCTCTCCCGCATCAACGGCCCGAGAATGGAGTTGTACATCCTCGCAAACGCGGGCGAGCGGAACCGGAGCAGGTCGACGAGGTAGATGAACACGCCCGTCGCTGCCAGTCCACGGATGAGGGGCCACGTCGTGGCTGGCCGGAGCGAGTACAGGTAGATCGTGAGGAAGCCGATGCTGGCGTGCAGTGATTTCCGGGGGATCTCCCAGTCGATCTTGGCGTTGACGGTGTCGAGCGCGCGGTGTGCCCGTTTCCCCAGGTCCGAGGTGGTGGACTGGGCGGTGTGTTTGGCCTTTTTGGCGCGTTGACGGGTCGTCGTCGCGGCTGCGCGGACGGTCGTCTCCATGGATGGTTGACTCTCGACGGACTCGGTGGAGGCGCGGGCCTTGGGTTCCTTGCCGCCGTTTACGAGAGCGGTGCCGTTGGCGGAACCGTTCGCTTTGCTCTTTACTTTCTTTGGCTGAGCATCCGGCGTGCCATTGCGTGGTTGCGCCGGTGATTTCTTCGACGAGGGGGCCTTGTTCCCTGCGGAGCTGTCGAGGCTATCGAGCGCTGCGAACCTGTTGGCCGAGGTGTATGGGCGGGACATGGTGTCTAGGTAGTGCCAACTATTCAATATCCAGCATAGACAAGTCCCCCTTTGAATTTGTTGTCATTCCCCGCGCGCGTCAGGAAAATCAAAGTTGGGCGATCGACAGGACGACATAGCCGGTACCCTATGACCTCATGACTATAACATATACAACACTACATAGCGAAAACAACAGCCAAGAGACCGGCGAGGACGCCAGTACAAGGAACGACCAGTCCTCCCGCTCCGTTCGAGGGAGGGGCCGTAACCGCGGCGGAGCTGACGGGAACGGAAGCACTGTATCGGATATCAATCAGCATCCATCTACGACCGGGAAGACGACTACCTACGCCGAGCTGACGCCGGTCGCCTTGGAGACGGTCGCCGCGACAGAGGTGGGCGCGACGGGGGACGTGCTGACCGAGTCGGTCCTCGCAGGGGCGGCACCAGAGGTGGACGCCGGATCCGCGACGGTAGACCTACGGACGTATCAGCTACCACCACTTCAAACGCACCATACATCGACTCACGCGCCCGGCGCCAAGTCCGTCGTCTTGTCAACCGCAATCAACGTCGACTCTCCCGCGGGGATCGTACCGATGCCGTTCCCGGCCGTCGTCGTCGTGGGGTCCGCGATGACGGAGCTCCCCGTCGGATCGGCAATGACAGAGTCCAAGCTGGGCGTGATGGTGATACCCCCGGCTTGACAGAACGCCACGCCAAACTCGGCGGCTTTCTGCACATCCGCCGGGCTCTGCACGAGGGGGGGGGGGGGGGCATCAGCACATGTTACGAAGCGGGGGCTGGGGGGCGGGAGGACGGACCTTGCATTCCTGCACGATGCATTCGGAGAGTTTCCCGACGAGGGTGGCGCTGCTGCAGAAGCAGGCGATGTCGGTCGGTCCGCACTGCAGCCGTCAAAGGGGTTAGTTAGCGGGCGCCGCACGAAAGAGAGGGGGAAAGGGGGACGTGCATCTTGCTGTGGGAGTAAACCGTCAGTTTGATCTTTGAGCTTGTGGGCTGATATGCGTACCGTGTTCATCACAGACGACTGGAAACACACGCCAAAGCACAACGGGAGGTCGGGGTAGTTGACCCGAGGGTCCTGGCGTGGGAGGAGGGCCTGTACATTCGATCAGTATCGGTCGAGATCATGGAATGATGAAATACTGCAGACTTACGGCCGAAACCAGGGGCATAAGGGCGAGCGCGGAGAGGGCGGAGAGCTTCATCTTGTAGAGGTTCTTGTGGTGACGATGGGGTGATGAAGAGGATATGAAAGGCAGCGGTCGAGCTATATATCAGGCCGACGTCGGGCTGTGTCCTCGGGGACGCGTGATCAGGTTATACTTTTCACATTGTTCATGTCACCCATCAATCAGTCACCCATCAGTCACCCAATGCATCTGTTTTCTACCTTCTCGCCAACTTGTTCTCTCCTGATTCTTCCATCATTCCTCCGGACGGACGGCGAAAGGCCTTCGATGGCGAGGACGGAAGCTATGATGAAACGCGTTCTCCTATCCTTTGGCGCTAAGGGACATTGCATCTTCGGGAGATCTCTATGCCGCCATCAGGGGTAGCTTCCTACGGCATGAAGTCGCTCCACCAACCGCTCCAACGTGCTGCATGTAGGTGTATATAAATTCTTCTTTGGTACTGCCAGTCAAACACGCTGACACCACCGATTCACGAGTTTAACAGACAATCAAACGTTTCAAGAATGAAGATCGCTGACTACCTCGCCGCCTTTGCATCTGCCTTCTTCGTTCTGCTCGTCTCCGCCGCCGTGAGTACTTTTCTCCCAAAGGCCATCTCGATGCTGATCCTCCGCGATAAGCAGGAGCCGACCATCACCGCCAGCGCTATCGGACAAGGACAAAACGGAACAAGGCCGTTCGAGCCGGGGTGTTACGATGCGTGTCGAGTGGGCGGCAGAGGTGTTAATCCTGTCAGTCTCTCCTTCACCCACCCGATGGGATATTGACTGACATAGGTAACTCCTTCTCCACCATGGTAGGGAGGAGTAAGTCTTCGCGCTTCCTTCGCAACCTCTACACCGTCCACAGACCAGGAACCTCCCGCGACAGTGCAGTCTGTTCGACGCTCCCTGCATCTGTGAAGACGCCAAAGCGATCGGCATAATGGTCGACTGTTTCACCCGTGAATGTTCCGTACGCTCCGTCCCCCCTCCTCATCACATCCCCTCGCTCATCTCTCCCGCCTGCCCTTGCCAAAAGGCCGATGATCTCCCGCGAGCCGTAGAAGCAGCCGACGCATCCTGCCACCGGATCGCAACGACCGTAAGCGTCGTCCAAGCCGGTCCATCGAGTACTTCCACGTTGGCCACGCCTTCCGTTTGGTGAGTCCTCTTTCTTCCTGGTGGGGCAGGCCGAGGTGATTGATGATGTGACTTCGATAGGCCGCACTCGTTCGAGCTCGCGAGTCCCATCGCTGCGGCCAAATCGTACGTCCCTCCCTTCACGCACCATGAACCCCATTGACGCTGGTTCGGACTTTGTACCATAGGTCGGCTGTGACTGCTGGGAGCGCGACGGTCATTACGGCGCCTACTGGGTCGTCCGCGGCGCCGACTTCCGGTGGAGCGGGTGGCGTCGGCGTGGAGCCTATGGTGGCTATCATGGGCATTGTTGGGGTAGTGGTTATGGGAATGATCTGAGTCGAGCGCAAGGCCGAATGGAGACAAGTTATATGGTTCAGGAGTGTGGTGTTGCGCGGTAGAAGGAAAATGTACCGATAGCAAGTTCGAGAAACGGTAGGCATTGATGGCTGACTGTACGTAACAAGAAACCTCTCTAAAGCGAAATGAAACGCACAGACAAGCATTGCTCAGCGTTGCACCTTCCTCTACTCGGATGTCCCAGCACAGCCCTGCGTAGGGGCGACTCCTGAATGTCAAAGGACGGAGCGTGCGACCAGTAGTTGAACGAAAAGCGTGGGCAGGCATTGCCCCCGTTGGGTCGATCAAAGGAGGGAGACGAGCAAGCACGCAAACTGTTCATGATGATGCGAGGGCAAGGCTGCTGTATATAGGAATTGGACGGGCGGGGGATAAGCCACATCCCTTGGCAGATCACATCCCTTTCCTTTTCCCCAGCCTTCGCTACCGTCGTCGATTGTCTCTCCGAGCGCGATACGATTGTTTTGAGTGAGTGAGTGGGATCGTCTCAGACCTTCACAAGACCGACTCTTGTTAACAGCGTTTTCGAAAACATAGTCGCATTCGCTCGCTTGAAGCATAGCATCCGTCAAGGATGAGGTTCAAAGATCGTTTTATACGCGGTTCGGCAAACAAGGCAAATGACCATGTAGGCGAGGACTCGACACGAGCGACAGGACGGCTCAACAGATTCAAGCATCTGTTTCAAAGGCATCCAGAGGTTCAAGAGATGATAGCGACCCCTGAGGAACCCTCAAACAAGGCTTCGCACAGAGACCGGTGGAAGCGCCTGGATTTCCGCGCACGGAAAGGAAAGACGAGCTGTTTCGGCGAGAGCGCGGACCCGGGAAGTTTCAACAATGCGACTATGACAGATGATTCGGCTGTGATGCTCGCAAGTAGAATGGCACCGTCGGGGTCTGTCTTGTCGAGATTCAATCCGTTCCAGGCATTCGGTATTAGACGCCGAAAGCAAAACGACAAGGGGACACTCGCTCCCTATCAGGATGGTATACCACCTACAGCGTCGTCCTCGGACCGGAGCACTGCCAGTGCCATTGAAAGACAGGCACCAGCTGCGGGTCTTGCTTCTTCGTTCCTTTCAGATCTCGACGTAGGCAATATCATGAGACCAGAGGAACAGCCGGAGTACCCATCGTTACACTCAGGGTCAGTGTCGTCTAATGATCAAGGCTTCGTCGACGCCCGTCTTAAAGCCAGCAATGGTATCGAGAGACTCAAGCAGCAAATGGTTAAAAGAAAGCTGGCTGACAAGGAACACAGCAAGCAAATGGTGGAAAGAAACCTGGCTGTTATCGAACACAGCTTCTTCGAACCGCGAGGCCCAGGATCCAGTGTGATAACTGGCATGGATACGTTAATTCATGGTGGAAGCCTTTTGCCGGGGCCGGCACTTCGAAGGGCACATGCGAATCATCCTCCCCCACAGGAACGGCACCGGCCCTATCGGCAGAAAAGCTGGGACTGGTCTCCGTCGGCACCGGGATTCGTATCTCTGTATACTGGCCAGGACGGCCGAAACAGTTTCGATGCTTCCGCACTCTCATCAACCTCAACTCCGGGCGTTATAGAGGACTTGCAGATACCCAAACGTCAATCTCAGGCTTCTGTCACAGGAGATGTGACGAAGCCCGTACAAGTCAGGCAGGTCGATCCGGACTCTCGCACTCCGCGAGAAAAGCCATCTTCGCTAGTCATCGAGCGTGGTGGGTATCATTACGACAAGCTCGCTGATCAGCGATTGACCACCATCACCGGGCCACTCGCTATACAAGCGACTTCTCCGTCTCGCCCTTCGTCTTTCCCCGTCCATGTTCCATCTGCAGCACCGCCAGATGGGAGAAAATCGATCACTTCAGATGGGGATTGGACTCACGGCGCCATGCTGCTAGGACCTACCCCTTCCACCACCCGCTCCGGATCGGTTGCCTCGGTAAATTCGACAGATTCATCATCATCAGTATGGTCAAGACGCGCCAGCATGCCGGTGAGGAATGACAAGAAAGGCTCACTTTCCGGTGGAATGACCAGTTGGTTGTCGGATAATAGTAGCACTACTTCCGTAGATTCCGGACCATTTTATGGGACTCCGAGGCCTGCTATGTCCTCGGTCAGCCCGCTGACTTCACCAGGCACCAAGGCTGGCGGGTCTGTCGGGACCCACAGAAACCATTCCGCGGCATCGGAAAGGACTGCAATACTGCATCGAAACATTTCTGGCTCTGACCTTCAAAAAGATTTGGACGAGGCGTCCCACGACCATGTCATCGACGTCGGCCGGAACTTGCGACCGTCGAAATACCTCCTGGAGAAGTGTTCGACCTCCTGGATTCTCGACGATAGCGAGAATGGCAGTCCCGCTCGATCCAGAGCCGCCTCTGTGGACAGCGCGTTCGATAGGACTAGCGCGACCAACTTTGATTTCGACGAAGAGTGGGCAGCACGTACAGCCTACCTGGTTACGCCGGAAGAGGAAGAAAGCTTCAACTCATACATGGGGAGCAAAAGGTATCAGGTAGCTATGGAAAACGAAATGTCACGGTTTGCAAAGAGTCTCTACAGTGGCGGTACAACTGGAGTCAGGGGATCCCATAGGTTCCAGTCGTCGTCAAGCTACAACATAATAGACTGGGACTGATCTGATGTCTCTCAAACCTGGTAGAAAGCCGCAGGGGTCTGGCGTCCTGGATTGCCGAGCGACATATCTGCGGTGTGAAACTGAGAGTCAACAATACAGGACGGTCCGCTTGATATGCTGATGAGGAGCGACCCAAGATCCAGGCGAAGATGAAAAGAGGGTGAGGGAGCGAATCGACTTATGCGGCGAGTTGCCGATACAAATATGTACGCTGTTGCGAAGTAAACGTAGATGAGGTTGCATAAATAAGTGAGATATTGATCAGAACTAAAGCTTTCGGACATTGAATCGGCGTTACGACGGAAAGATGCGATGATGAGCCAAAGTGATTCCCATTCTGCCGCGATGCCCTTGCGTCAACGTGAAGTTTTTGACAACTTTCGCATGGTGAAGAAACTCACCTATCTCGTGACTCTGTTCTCGACGGATTAGAACGAGCAAATTCCGAAGCTTTACGAGTGGAGAGCGAGGACTGGGTGTCGTGCAGTCGGCGCCGTGGAAAAGGCAGGACATTGTGTAATTCAGCGATAATCCTATAGACCGACAGTATATTATGCCGATACACGCAGGCCACGAAACCGAGAGAATGATATCAATATGCCACAGACTACGATTATACGTTACGCACCTCGACGACTCCGTAATCTTTGCCAGAGATCTGCTTCCATGCCCTGTCTCTCGCTTCACAGCGTCTTTCTCGGATCTCGGGCCATCGTTTCCACCCGACCAAACGCAGAGTCCACCACCGTCCCTTCCACCTCGGTAATGATCTTTTCCGCAAACCTGCACTCTGATCCTCCCCTCTCGCGCGCGAAGCGTGTGACGCCAACATATCTCGCCGCCTTTGTTTTGTGCTCGTCGGGGTGTCCATACACAGTCGCAATCGCGAACAGTAGATGGAAGGGTCCGACGCCTGGAAGAAACCTGGTCGATGATAAAGCGCCCATGTAGAATTCGGCGAAACCCTCGACCATGGCGGTAAAGTGGTCTTTGGATAGCCAGCGGCACAGGAGGATCTGTGGGCGGTATCGCAGCATTTCTGGGCGAGTTGCAAACGGTCTCCAGAGCTTGTTTGGGAGGGACATCAGTAATATGCTTGAGGAGAACAGCTTGAAAGAACCAACCTTTTGGACCAGCTTACTGAACTCCCACAGCCCAAGATTCAAGCTGATATGCCATTGCTGATACCGCACGGCATTCTGACACTTCGGCTTCATGGTCGGCCAAACCTCCCCGAGCGAAAGCTTTCGGTCGAGAGCGCGGAGATAACGCTTGTCTTCATGGCGGTCCGCCAACTTGAGCAACTCGATGACGGTGTTGACATGGGCTGCTTTTTCCTTGTTCATCATGAGGGGTTCGACGAAAGAAGCGTCTTCAAGGCGTATCGGAGTCGTCCAATTTGGCTCCTGTCCCAGAGTGTCCGTGTCCGCGAGCTTTGCGCCCTCCGCGAGCCAGAAGAACCGGACCGTCTCCGGGGCTCTCAGAAGCGGCTGACGGTATCCTTTGCGCATTAGTACAGTTGTCGTAAGAAAACGGCGTATGGTGGATAAGCGGCCGGAAGATCTTGCCGAACGCTTTCGCCGAGTTTGCGTGCTCGCCGGCATGAGGTTGATGGACTTCATGATGGTCATGACGAGCTTCGGGAAGAGGCGTGTGAGGTCGAACAGGACAAGATCCGGGGTATGACTGCATAGGTAGAACCTGAAGCAATTATGTTAGCGAGGTCGACATAGACTTGACGCCAGCTCACCTCGTGTATTTGAACGCCATTAATTTCTTGATTTTCCCTCCTCCGCCATAGTACGGCAGATTTTTCACGTTGTCGAAGAGGACGGTCTCGTATAACACCGGCAGAGTCCCGTCCCGGACGGCGTGGTTCGCCAAGTTGAGGTTGGAGAGTGTTCCAAAGGCGTGATCGCCGGCGAGGAACTCGGAAATGACTCCAATGACGTCGAGGGGAAGTTGCAGTGGCTGAAAACGGACGGTTAGAGCGGATTAGGCATTGCACGCCGCACCTTGGTACTCACTGCTTCCTCCTCCAGCACAGCCGTAGTTGGTAACGAAGCGCCTTGTCCCATCATTCGCCCGATAATCATCTGCACCAGCTCTTTGCAATCCTGCCTCTCCTTCTCCGTTGCCGATAGCCTTTCCTTCAACTGCTCGTGATCCTCTTGTAGCTTGACATGTTTCTTGCGGGTTTCTTCGAGCTCCCTGCGCAATCTGTTATTCCTGTGTAGATGCCGGCGAGCGTGCCATGCCGAGAGTGCGTCGAGATGCTGGGATCAAGGTGAAGACTGGGAGTGTGCAGGAGACGATTGTCGTCGGCTCAATTTGCGAAACTCCGCACCGAGAGCAGGTGTACGGACTGTTTAGCTTCTGCGGTCTTCACAGGACCCAAGGAGGGTTCGCACATTGGCAATAAAGCTGAGCAGCGCTGGTGGCTTGAGGATGGTGCGAGGAAACGAGATGCTGGAGAAGGTTCAAGTACGAGTCGAGAAGACATGCGAGACGTGCCAATGCTTGAAAATCTGGAGACCCCGACTTTTTCTGCTTCCGCTGAGAATCCGCGATCTAGATCTTGAGACTCGAGCTGCATGGTATTCTATCCTATTCCTGCCCGACACGCTCCCAACGGCTCCTATGCCCGCTTCAGGGAGGCATTCCGATCTCGTTTCGAGGTCGTTGCGGTATGAATCGACGCCTAGGAGACAGAAGCAAGAGGAGATTAGCAACGTATGTCTTCGCGGCTTTAGGATGCGCATTAGCTGATTCGTGATGATTCGTCTTCTCTTCAGCTTTTAAAAAAGCCCGGCGTCTTTCAGCTATGCCAGGAGCTCGAGCGTCGAGGACTCCGTGCACGATGCTCAGAGAGATTACGTACGCAAACCACCTCGGCGATTGAGCAAGTGATACGAAAATCGGACGAAGGATAAAACGCGTTCACTCAACGCATTCACTGTGAGTGTGCTTCAGAGCGAGGACTGCGTCTTCGATTCGTGGTACCAATGCTGACAGCCTTCTCTGCAGATCTCTCCGCCTTTCAACCGGTCCCCTTATGGCAATCACCATCCCGCGTGAGGTTGTTCAAGCCTCCGACCGATCCCAACATGACTGCCAAAACTCGAATGAAGCGAACCACTGCCGTCGGTACATCTCTGCTCACCGCAAATTTTTACCATGTCCGGGATCACATAGCACCTTCAGAAACAAGGCGACTCGTCATCTCGTCCAGCCGACCTCTTGCATTCGACAGTGTCCGCGCCATTCGTTCCTCTTCGAGGTCTATCGTCGAGTCCTCCGCTCGTTCTTCAAACAGGCCAACAGTCGACAGGCTCAAGTACCGGCTTTCGCAGCGGAATGAGGCAGATTATCTTCTCAGCGCGGTACTCACGCCGGTCACTCTACCTCACGTCCGACGAATCCGCCTACACGTACCACAAGGCTCTCTTCGAATGCGAGGCCAGCGACGCGAACGACTCGACGTTCTCTCTGTTGGCACGCCTTCGACCACCAGACCGCATGAACGACGGACGACCTGTGCGCCATATTCCCAAGACCTCTGTTCGTGACGATCAAGATGTGAAAGGGTTGGTTGAGGTTCATGAGGCGACAAGAGCGATGTGGTGGATGAGGAGAGAGGAAGTGTTTGGGGGAAACTTCCGTCGCGATGCAGGATGCGAGTACCGGCAGAGGGCGGAATGAACCCGAGGGAGAAATAGGAGGGATACGAGTCGCAGAGGGATGAAATGCTGTGCGGGTACAGTAAGCGCGACCTCTTCCTCTTCCTCCGCGTCCAGTCCTGATATCTTGAATCAGCAATGTCGGTCGTATAACCAAGCGCCATCGCCCCTCGAACTGTTTGACACCATGATGACCGCGGAGACTCAATGCATCTCGTAGGACCTCTGGATACTATTCAAGCTCCCAGGGTACGGCGCGAGCTACATGACCTATCGAAGGGCTTTTCCGGCATCAAGAATGGCGGAAGGCGCCAGATCTCGGACGCTTGTCGTGCCGCGGGACTCGGCTCCATTCGATCAGAGGATAACGATGTCCTGAAGCAGGGCGGGCGTATACGTGCGGGTCGGTGAAGATGGGTTTTCGACGGACGGAGGCGGTTGTCGTCAGTACTGGGGAGCAGCGCGGGATTTGGGATGAGCATTGAGCGACGAGGTACGCCGGTTGCGCTCAGCGCTCACGGAAGATGTTGTCTGATGTTCGCTCGTCGCAGGCAGCTCCTCACGCTCGGATGGGTGGCTCACTGTGGGTCGGTGGCGCTATACGGATGGGATGCGAGATGATGTGCGCATCGCATGTCGTGTGATGAACTTGCCGCAGTATGTAGCACCGCGCTGTCACACGCGTGGATGTCTACAAGGACAGATATCGTTCCAGCACTATGACATTCTCTTACAAGTACATGGGAAAGCAACTCGACGTGAGATACAGGTGCAGAGCAAAACAGAACCAACGAAGAAATATACAAGAGCAAACGAAAAGTCCATCTGAGACCCTCATCTCTTTTCTACCAGGCCAGCTGGAAGCAGGTATATTGCTGGTATGCACGGGTATGTGCAGGTATGCAAGACACTCGCTGGTCGCGGGTATCTATGATATCTGAGCGAAGCTATGGTTTAGAATGAGCAACATGCGCCGGACTCCAAGGACAGCGAGAAGGACTTACCGCCCGTGATATCAGTGGAAGCGGACCTCTATTCCTCAGAAGGGTCCATTTCCGTTTCATTTCCGTCCGAAAGGTTGGCAGCGCCAGGAGCGTTGGCTCAGACTGCTGCTGCCGGGGCGTCGTCGAGACAAGGCTGGAGATCATTCCTCTGAGGAAAGATCTGCGAACAGACTCGGAGGCGATGACGCTTGGTCTATGACAGCTATAACACGTGAGTGCGGGAACGCAGTGGATGAGCGGTACGCACGACGGGCGGAATGATCAGCGCAGAGAGCAGATGGGTATATCTTGACGTTCAAAACTCTGCAACGTAAATTAGCATGCGATTGAGGGGAGATGGCTAAGGGCCTACCCTGGGGTATCTGTGTGTAGTAGACCTGGCCGATCCTGATCCTACGTGCCTTTAACTTTTCTTTTCCTGTGTGCCACTGTCACCTAGGGAACACTCTCCTGCAACCTCGGAACACCCTCCATACCTCCTAAATCCTTGGGACACGTGCCGAAGCACCAACCAACAACCGCATCTCCCTACGCAGCGTGCTTCCGCCGCTCGCTCCGTACATCTCCCCGCATAGTCTGCTGCCGACCTCGCAACAGTCGACGTTGCGAGGCCGGCTACCTGGGTCACAGGCCTTGTGTATTGTTGCTGAGCAGACCTTTCTGCTGACGGGAAGACTGTAGGCCGCCGATGATCCGCCATACCCTCATCGCGCGACATGTGCGATGCGTGTATGTTTGCCTGGGTGACAGGCGCTGATGTTCGATATGCGGATCTTGTCGGGGAGGTACAGGGAAAACGGTGCATGCTGCTGATGCGGCAGCGGTTGGTTCTGAGGACGCGTAGACGGATCCCCGAAGCGACGGGGTCGAGTTTGCTGTGGTCGCCAGAAGAAGGTGCGAGGGCGTGCGCGTTGCTGATCCGGAAGCGCTCCACACGTCGGTCTACCATCTTTCATCGGGGCGGTTAAGCAGCGCCCTACTGCTGCAAACCCATATTGTGATGAATGTCGTCGATTGGCTTGATCCAACTGTCGATTGTCAAATTAGACACGCGCTGAGCCCCAGGAGGTCGCATGAGCGAGAGGATAGGACCCAAAATATAGTCGATAAAGTAGGTCGCAAGCGAAAGTGTTTGCGGCGCTTTCCTTGCAGAAACTGTCGAGTCGTTTGAGCGCGAGTCGCCAATTAGATTCGCTGCGTATGTTGCAATCGACCTAAATGCGTGGTGGAGCGCAGCTATGCTTTGATTCGCACAACCTTCAATCCACTCGAAGACCCTCTGACTTGGTGAGGCGTAATAGGAGTCCCCAATCGAGAGTATCATGTCAGAACGAGTGATCATCCCGTAAAAGCTAAAATTCGAATCTTCGTTAGTATTCGCCGTTCTGAGCAACGTATCAACGTACTTTGATAAGGCAAAAGCGGACAAGGTGAACAAAAACAACAAGAAGGCGACGATCAACTCTTGCCGCCTCTTTGGCGCAATGGCCACGGGTGTCTCCTTTGGCATTGCTCCGCTGTCGTTGTGTGCTTGCGCTGGTGCGTTGGCCTCGAGCGGGATGATCACGCGAACCGGTTGGCCGAATCGGGCGGTATAGTTCGAATTCGTAACTTGCGCTGCTTGTAGTTGTCTTTTGTGTAAATCGCACTCGGAAGACAGCTTGCTGACTTGTGCCTTACGCTGCTCCTCTAGAGCCATCGCATGCGCTCGTTGTTTTAGCGCGTCCCTGCGGAGATCGGCGACCATCTGCACAAGAATCGCGATGTCCCTTTTCTGACTGCTGATGATATCTGTGGCCTTTCGCATCTGTTTCTCCACGCTCGCTCTCTTTGCTTCCATCTGCTTGCATTCCTGGGTGAAATGGAGCCTCTGTTGGTGAAGCAACCTTTTCGCATACTCGGCTTCGGCGGATCGCTCTGTTGCTTGCAGTTCTTTGTCGTGAATGTCCTTGAGCAGTTTTTCTCGTCCCTTCACCAGATCCTACCGAACAACACGTAAGTACAGTTCCGCCACCGGAAAGTCGAAGCCGATTGGCATGACTTACTATATTGGTATCGATGAGGGTTTGTGCGGTGAACGTAAGGTATGCATTGGCTTTGTCTCTTTTTCGCAGTTCGGCCGCTTGTGCTGCTTGGGTCTCCTCCAAATGGGAGATGCGGATATTGATTCCCGAAGTAGCGTTTCCGATGCGATGCATAGCATTTGACATTGCTTGTAGTTCGGATTTGATAACGGCGTTGTTTATCGTATACGATACATTATGATCGGCCTGCATCTTCAGCAAGCTCTGATTCTTCTCGACGGTTTGTTCTTGACGTCCTGCAAGCTTTATCGATAGATCCCGATTGCGTTTTCGAGCGGCGCAAATAGCCTCGTCTTTCAGCGCCAGACTTTTAACCAGGCTGGATATTGCGAGCTCATCACTGCTTTTCTCAGGCGACCGAGTGAATTCGGCAATCAATTTGCTTCGAGTCGCGGCTTCCGGCTCGCAACTTGCAGCGCGTTTTGGGCGGGGTTGCGGTTGTAAATCCCCAGAATGAGTTGGACCGACACTGGCAGGAACAACGCTTCGTTTCAGCGACGAGTCTGGAAAGAATGGTATCAGCGCTTGGGGTCTGAGATGGCGGAAAGGGATTCATACCTCGATTTCTCGAAATCGGCGTCTCCCCATCCTCGACTACTCGGCGAGCGCTATCATCTGGCAGTCGGATCGTGACGATAGGTGTCAGACCTTCATCTTGCGCCACTGTTGCCTCAGCCGGCATTTCTGCGGAAAGTACAAAAAACAGTTTCCATAGCTGATACCCAGCGGAAAACTGATACGCACTGTCTTTTTCTAATTCTGAGCGTCGCTCAGTACTTTTGCTTGCGATCTGTTCATTTTGCGACCGTCCGCACGTAGGCAGAACACCCGAGCTTGCGTCTGAAGTTGCAGCGATTCCGTGCAGAGCACCTATGAGCGGTGTTGCCGTGTCGGTTTCTTCGACTGTGTCGAAGGGATCTTGGTACGCATCGACGACGTTGGCAGATTGTGTGTCGGCCAAGGTAGCTTCTTCCACCAGTCCGGTGACCGCTGAGGACCTTGACGCCGCGAACGGAAGGTGCTGCGGATTCGTTTGACTAATCGGACGGCGGCTTACAAGCGGCGCTACTCGGAACAGTCGCCCTAATTGGACGTCGCTTGAGGTGGGACGGGAGATATTCCGCGGCGCCGATTGATGTGAGGCACCGCCCACGGACGCATCCAATCGCAATGCTGGTCTCAACGACTCGACTTCATTTGATGCCCTGTTTACTGGAGAGGCTGATGCTTCTCCCGATACCGGCGACGGGCGGCCGGGTTCCTTCTCGTCTTGCGATTTAGGCGACATGGGAGGCGTGCTTGATGTTTCGGCGGTTTCCTTTCCGACGTATGCCATGGACGTTCCTGAACAAAGGACATCAGTTTCCAATATATCGCTTCGGCTGCATAGTCTTCATACCTGATTCCGCTTGCCTTTGCGCAAGCGGGAATGCCGGAGTGATGTGCTTGCGTCCACTGGAACACGCAGGAATATTGACAATGACGGCGCGCACATCTGTTGCGGAGCCGTTGGGCGCCGGGGACGAAGTCCTCCCATGATCTGCTCGTCCTTCGCTCACACGGCCGTTGTCCGATTCGCTTTGCTCTATTTCTTAAAAGATTGGGATGATGAGCATGACTCGTCGAGTGGAATAGACCGACATTACCTTTCTCTTTCCCTCCTTTTCTCATTTCTTGAAATGACGTTGAGCCGTGTATGGCTTGCGCATGCGATACAGCTGCTTGGGACACCGCCGCTACGTCCTCGACTTCGTGTTCCTGTTCGACTAGGCCACCCTTTATCGAAGCTTGTTCACTTGCCAAGGCTGCGCAGGATTCCACAGTTAGCACGAGTCTAATACTGATCATATCGGCGAGTTTACCTTTTCCCTTTGCTTTCGCCTCCCCTTGTTCCCCGACTTTTCCACCCGGTCTCGAGAGTCGCCTCATGGACGGCAACGATCCCAGCGTGTAGAGCCGCCCATTCTTTGGCTCTTGGACGGATCTTCCTTTTACGATGTCAGCGACGGCTGTTAAAGCAATATGAGCATGTCGACGCGATCGCTCTTGTGAAATGACTTACATCGTCGCAGAGGCTCTTTACCAAGACTGGGGGGTGTTTCTGATCTCGAAGCGCTTTGGACCGAAGTCCTCTTGCCGCTCGAACAAGACTTCGATCGTGCGACTTTGTTTTCGTCGACGTGGTTGTACTGCGCGACAGACGTTGCGGGCACCGCGCTGGACGCCAATGTCGCGAGTGATCTTGACGGATGCGACTCGGAGTCCGTGTAGGGCGATGACTGCGCCGTCGGGTGCAGAGTCTCCGAAGTGACGGACGATTGCGGAGACTGGTATGCGCCTCGCTGACTACCTTGTCGGATAGGCAGGGGAACGACATAACTTGTTCCGAGGCTTCCCTCGCGATCATATGCATTGTCCGATTGCGACGTCACATTTGCCGCCATTCTAGGTGCTTGCGCGGATGGTCGTTGTTCCGGCGCACTAGAAGAAACAGGCAGCCGGGGCTGAGACGACATCTGTCCCGGCGGGGATTCTTGATTTCGATTATGATTCATCCTCCTCTCATATTGCTCCGCCATCCTCGCGACCCTGCCTTCCGCCCTCGGAGCAGACGGAACCGATTCTGGCCGCAGCGTCGGAGTTGGCAATGTTTGGTGCTGCAGCAAAGGTGGTGGACGAGCAGGCGGAGTGTTTTGGAACTGCGGAGGCAATACCGCGGGAGTTTGCCACTGTTCATGGCGGTTTTGCGACGGTCGCACGCGCAACGCTTGCTGCCGAGGAGGTAGCGATTGTTGGTTTTGCGGGCGCGGGGTCTGCGGAAACGAAAACCCGGACAGGCTCGGGTGCGGGGATTGAACCGGGGAGCGCCGAAGCATGGGAGGCGGCGCCCGTCCCAGCGGACCCTGGTGGTACGATTGCTGCGGGTTTCGGCGTCGGGGCTGCGAGGTTGGGGCTTGCACGTATGACGGAGATGAACCTTGAAGACCTGGCGCCTTTGCTCTGCCATGTCCAGGAGAAGCGGCGTTCGATCCCCAAGACCCGCTCACCCCATCTCCGAATCCCGTACCCGTTCCCTGTGACAACTGACCCCAAAGCTGGTCCCTTCGTGCCGGATGGCCCTCTGGCAGTGGCAGCACGCATGCGACACAACGCTCACCCAGTGAGAAGCCGCGAGCCTCTGGTGCGGAGGCTCGACGGTTCCTCCGCCTCCTTCGACGCCCATTCTTCGTTTGTCCGGCCCAAGATCTCCTCCTCCCCTCCTCATCGTCCATGCCACTCCGCCTGCCTAAATTCCACCCCTGGTTACCTGCGTTCCCCGCCCGCTCGTGACCAAACCGCGTATCGATGTACGGCGGCCTGTTGAGCATGTTCAGCGAATCCTCGGACAGCGGCCGGAAGCGTTCGGCTGGGTGACGTTCATCCCATTGAGGTGGCGATGATTGACGTGGAGGTGGTACTGGCATCGTTGGCGCAAGCGGAGGTGGCTCATGCCGAATTGAGTGACTTGCAGAAGGTGACGGGGAGCGCAAGGGATTGAACCGGTTGTTGTTAAACAGCAGCGGCGCACCCGGCTTTAAGACGATGGGTTTCGGTGTGCTCCTCTGCGGCGGTTCGTATATCTGCTTGAGGCGTTGCACCCGCATCGGCGTATCGAGCGCATGGTTCCCCATCATTGGGTCTCCGGGACTGTACCATAGCCTACCGCCTTCCCCTCCCGAGTTGCGCCTGTCCCCTCCATTCCCTAACCGAGAGGCATACGACACCGGAATACCCGGGGTCGGCATCTCCTGCATGCCCGCAGCACCGCCCGCTACTTGATCCATGACGCTCCCGGCCGGTTTGGAATTTGACGTGACCGAGCGGACGAATCCGGTGTCGCTGATGCTCGAGACGACGGCATCGGGTTGGTCAGTCGGCGGAGTAGCGACGGAGATGCCGTCCGGAGCATCGATGACAGACGTGTGCGATCGAGACGGGGCGACGATCGGGTGGAGCTTGGTTTGATTTCCGTTGACGGAGGTGACGGCGTCTTCAGCGGTAAAAAGGGCGAGGCGATCCGAGGACGTAGGTGACGGGGGAGCGGACACCGGAAGAGGAGTTGCGATGGCGAGGACGAGATCCGATCCGCCGACCGACTTGTCTCCGACAGCGACGTGGACAATCGCCTCGACGTTCGCGCCGTTTCCATTCCCCGAGATCCTCTTCCCCCTCTTGGTAAAGTCCTTGTTCTCCACCAACGACGGCCACGCCACCTCGCCCTTGTTCCACTCCTTCCCGACAGGCGCACTGGCGGATCGTGCGTGCTGCTTCTGATTTCCGCCCGTGACGCGGTTCATCATCCCTCCCTTTCCCCCGTCCATGCTCATCGTTCTCCTGCCTCCGACAGGTTGCCATTCGTCGACCGGTATCCCAGGATTAAATTTGGGGATTCGAAACGGCATCTTGATCGTCGAGACTTATCTACACACGAGGATGCAAGATCAGCTTTTCGCCCTTCTGTCACGCGAACCGGCGCACGAGGTATATCTTCTTCGCTGGTGGTTATCTCTTGCGTTACCGTGCTTTCCCGCGTTGACTATATCTGGCTGTGCATCGTCTGGGTGTGTCGGTGCTCTTGCTGCTTGTCGTTCGGTATGCTTGATGGTGTTTGCTGTTTTTGCTGCTTGTCGTTCGGTATTCTTCTTCTCGTTCGGTGTTCTGGTCGGTATTGAATATTCAATGAATATAGACGGATGTCTTACTTGCTCTGCGGTATGCTTGCTTAACGACTGCGTACTCAATCCCAGAGAAACAGAAAGAGGAAGACGCGAAAGAGAGAAGGAATGCTTGATGTGCTGGCAATGGGGAGGGAGTGATTCGCGCGGGGTGGTTGCATCCGCGTCGCTTCTTGCTTCTTTCTCTCGTCCGCGGAGCGTTCCTTCTCGCCAAACCCTTACCCTTACTCTGATTACAGTGTACGTTTGCCCGTGAACGACGATGGATGTAAAGCGCGGGACAGCGACGGGTGTCGAGACGTGCCCGACTTGACCTAACAGCACGTCGGAATCGCCGTGAGGTGAAGCCAGAAAACATCATCGCGCATGCATGTCATAGTCTTGTACGAAACATTACTGCAGACAGCCATTAGCCAAGGCAACGTATGAAGGCGCCGGGAACGTACCAACTGGATCAACATTATCGGGCTGTATCGCTACAGATGACTAGAGGACACCCGGAAAGCTTGAGGAACTCGCTGCCGTATCGCATCCCTCGGCGAGCGCTCAGGATTGCGAACGTACTTCACTATCGCCCGCCATCAGCGTCCTGATTTAGCAGTCGTCACTCGTCCAGCAAATGCAAATGCACTAGACTGCAGGGACCGCATGCGATATGCGCCATGCGCAGGATCGCGTTTTACGGCAAGCTGAACGTCTAAACGTTTCATCCGCTGTAATGGACACGTCTTAGCATCCTCCTTCGCAATTCGAAAGTCAGACATACGCGATCAACCTGAAGCTCCATAGCACCATCACATGGCCCATATATCCCCCACACCGCTCCATCGGTCGAGGAGAAGGCGGTCTGCCCACTCGATTCCTGCAACTGAAGTGATCGTGAGCTTTCTGTGGATTTTGAGAAGCGCACGACGTACACCCTTCCCCCTTATCCTCCTTCCCAACCGATCCCCTCACTCGCTCGTCGGCGTGCACCATCCCGTATCATCCGCGATCCCTCTCCCGCTCGATCCTCTACGCGCCGTGGAACCATGGCGATCCGGCTGTCAGGCCGTACGTTCTGTATCACGGTTGGCGTCCAGTGGTGTACGAGGAAGGTGAAAGTGGATCCACACCTGGAGCGGGTGCGTGTAGTCGTCGGCGTGCTTGAAGTCGCATGGTGGGTGGAGGCGGCAGTATTGGCGATTCGGTGAAGCTCTTGCTGGCATGGATGGCTGCAAGCGTTACGTGATGGATCGCCTCGGTACAGGAGCTGATGACGAGCGTTCCCTGAGCGACAGCACAGAGCCCAAGAACACCAAGGAGCCGTCGATAGCGTACGTGAGGCGTCTGTAGTGTGACCGGCGGATTAGCACTGATCGAGCGGCATCGGCGGATGACATACCAATTGACATCCCAACGTTTCACTGGCTCTGGCCCCCTCAACTCTTTCGTGCGTCATCCGCCAGCAGACGACACTTGCCTTCTGCATCCTCGACTGAAGACGGGATCAGGGCAGCTCGGGTTGTACGTGGTGGTAGGAGCGAAGACGGTATTTGCGTCGGCAAGGCGTGTTTGGGGCGTTGGGAAAGGCAAGCCGGAGTGCCCGGCGGCCAAGTGACTGCTAGGCGGTGTGAATCCGGATAACTCCCGTTGATTCACGCGAATACAGAACGACGTCACGCACCCGCGTCGTCCCTCCTGATGTCACTCGCGACAGGCAAAGCTGTATCCCCTTGCGGCTGAGCCGGACATATTCCGCAGGCAGACGGTCTTCGAGAGGCAACATGAACGGCTGGAGCGTGTGTCTAGGTATGGCGGCAGATCAGCGTCCGCCTTTACATCAGCCAAAGGACATACCGTCAACCCAATTTCCGACACCGCGTCTTCAATCCCAGTCCCTGGTGTTTCGTGAAGCTTCCTTGGCTACCAGCCCCGAAATGTTCCGTGCGGACAGAGGGATCTTGAATTGATTGAAGGGCAGAGCATCAGCCATGAGCGAAGAAACGCCGAGGCAAGGTACGTACCAACACCCTCGGTCTTTAAACTTCCACAGTTCTGAAGCCGTATGCCATAGGCAAAGGTCGGAAGTCGAGTCTTGCGTTGATGTCGGTGCAAGCGGTGAGGACAGAAGGTCCTGACCCCGATGCTTTCGGTACGAGATTGATTGCCTGTCCCGGGCCGGAGCGGTAGGGGGACCAATGGAGTCCGCCCACTAGTGACGATATGTCGAGGGACTGTCGAAAGGCATTGCATCATCAGAACGGTCAAATGGAGACAGAAGACACGGGCGTACTCACGCATTTCAAACAGCAGACTATCCCTTTTATTCGACACCTCGCTGACTCTTCTTTCCCCGGTACCATCGAAGACCATCAGGGCATATTGCCTTGGTGCAGAGTATCGCCGAGGTCCGTGTTGCGCAAACTTGAACCGGAGCGTGTTATGGGTGACTGTTGAACAGGAAACTTTACCCCTCGTCAGCGGTGCAGCCAAAGAGGTCACTGGCAGAGCTCACAATTTGGGGCCGTACTAATTGACGTAAAAATGGGTATCCAGGCGAGCTGTAGGGCTGGCCAATGTGCTGGTAAAGAATAAACCAGGTTGAAGAAGGACTCAGATTAGAGGAGTAAACGGCTGGACGTCGTGGACTGGACGCTGAAACGCGCTTCGATGACGCGATCGGACTGAGACATTCGCGCACCTCCTATGCCTCCTATCCATCTCTCCTATTTCCTATCTCCTATCCGTATCATCTCGCAAACAGCTTCAACGACTCATCAGTACGTTGCCGTCCGAATTCGATATGTCGGAGAACTCCTCCGCCGCACCATCACCCCTTCAGCTCCGATCATCCGAAGACGAGGTCTGACAGGCCGGCGAGCTCGCTCCATGGAAAGATAGCGGAGCTTGACGGAATCTTGCCCCGAAGCGGAGTCTGAGATGCGTAACGCGCATGAACGCGCATGACATCGCATCGATATAGGGGTAACAGGTCGACCGGTATGTGATCTTGCAATGGCTTCATCTCATCTTCGTACAGATTGCTCAACGCTCATATCGCTTTCGACAGTGCTTTGCTTTCGTCCTATCCGTGAACCTGCCGCTTGAAGCCCCCGCTAGTTTCAACATGTCGATGGATCAGCAATGTCAAGTAAGCGACGAGTCTCCTACCATGTCTCGTAATCTGATACGTTGATCCAGGACGTATCGACTTCCCCTCGACGTCCTCGGCGTCCTCGCCCAGCACCTTGCCGTGCAAAACCTTCACAGGACGTGCGCATCGCTCAACATCACCTCGGAACTCGTCCGAGAGGAAACGACACCGGCACTCTGGAAGACCGTCTTGTATCGATGGAACAACGACAAGGATGCGAGGAAGAAGAGCATGGCGAGGTGGAAGATGGTGTTCGAGTCGGAGTCTGCCAAATACATTCAGTATGTCTGTTTGACGTACCCTTGTTCCTCCGTATAAGCTTAGGCTGATATGCTGTCCGAGGTTCCTCATGGCCGTACCATCATGCCCTCCTGACGTTGCCGACTTTCGTTCCCCATGGGCACCTCCCTTCCTGTCGGTAATCACCTCGAAGCAGAACCGACTGAAAGCCTGCGTTGTCGCCGGGAGGGCGGCCTGTATCTGCATCTTCTTGTTTGACCCCTATCAACCTCGATCCTGGGATCTGCGCACGATCATGGAATGTGCAGTCGTCGTACAAGTCGTTACCGGAACCGAGTACGAGACGGCATTGTTTCGACTCCAGTTCACCGACTCGAACGACACACCGGTCGATCCTCCTGCCGACTTGCAGGCACTCAAAGATGTTTTCGCGAGGTATGAAACACCACAATATTTGGTCATCCTCGATTTGCCAATCAGCCTGATGGAACTACGCGTTTGGTTTCCTGAGATCTCGACCGCGGGGGAAAGATTCGTGTCACTTGCGTTGGTCGAGATTTTGACCTTGATTCGAATGACGGCGGGCATATATGGTGCTGGAAAGATGAATGATCCAGAAATCATCGCCAGTTGGCCTTCCTTGCGTTTCACCGCAAAGGGTGCAGGATTCTCGGATGTCAGT
Organism: Naganishia kalamii; assembly: GCA_022813745.1. Taxonomy (NCBI): domain Eukaryota; kingdom Fungi; phylum Basidiomycota; class Tremellomycetes; order Filobasidiales; family Filobasidiaceae; genus Naganishia; species Naganishia kalamii. The sequence goes on from JAKLLX010000089.1 coordinate 50,860, forward strand.
GCCATTGGTAATGCGGTAAGCCGTTCTCACTCATCTCTTAGGCGACGCTCATTCCCAACTGCATGAGTCAGATTAATGCAGCATATGCCCATCATTCCGATTTCGGCCATATCAACTACCAGATATACACCAAAGACACCCTCACCTTTGAACAAATCAAGGCTTTCCTACGCAAACTCGAGCGAAATTACGTCAATATTCAGCCAAATTCCGACATGTGGCTCCGCTTCCCGTTATGATTAAAGACAAGTCTCGCAGCGCGAGAGGGGAAACCTTGAGGGCAGTTTGATCGGGTTCATGACGTTTGATCCAGAGAGCTTGTGCGCCGTGCGCGGAATCGGGATGGGGTCAGGGGACAGGAGGGGGAAGGTCTTGGTCAGAAAGGCGGATGACGAGGAGAGCAGTGAGGGAAGTGATGTGGGAGAGGACTTCTGAAGTTTGGAGCGATACCTGGCCAACCGGACTGGTGAACGGTGGGCTTGTATGGTTGACGTACTGATGTGCGTCGTTGTTGTATCATATCCCTCGAAATTGAAATTGATAGAACGCAGCATGTACCCTGTCACTTCTGGCGTATCGTTGTGATACAGACAACAGCATAGAGCCTGCAGATTGTTCTTGATACAAGGGGCAAAACAACTGGCGCATGAGCATATTGGTACAACGACGTTCTACTTGTACTCGCCTTCCCAAGCATCTCTGTACATGACTCTGTCCACTCCGTCCACGTGCAGTACCGTAGTGATACACTTAGACGGCGCTCCGGACACCGCCCACCGCATCCTTCTTCCGTCTCGAAACGCGACACCCAAGGCAAAGAGCCCTAACTTCGAAAGCGGAAGTTGTGATCGTGTTGTGAGGAGCGCCCCGCGAATGGTGGCGAGCATGCTTTCGATGTTCTTGGCGAGTTCAGAAAGAGACGGCTCGTCGCTGGAGGTCATGCTGTAGCGAAACGAGTACGTCGAGCAGGCGAGTATGGGCTGCGCTTTGACAGCCGGCAGAAACTGACGGTACGTGGCCAAAACATCAAGAAGCAGGTTGCACAGGGTGAACGAGAGTGAGCGACTTCGGCATTTCAAGCAAAGGCATTGTAGGGCTCACAGCTTTTACACACACCCGGAAACATTCAATACTGTCATCCATCACATGAATGTGAGAGAGACAGCCTTCCAGCGTCAACCAGTAAAGGACGTCCAGAAAGCACAAAACGAGAGACTGGCAGGAATCGTTCCTCTTCCTCCTGACGCACACGTCCTTGGGGTCGCAACCTCGAGAGCGGTGCTTCAACTGGGCCAGACGAGAAACGGCCTGTTTGGTGCTGGGGAGCTGCGGAAGTTGACTGAGATCCTCAGCATCGTCGAGCCTGTTTGCGCCAGGCACGATGTTGACTCCGTTTGGACCATCGAATGCAGCTTTAACTTGCCGGTTGCCTGTCGTTTTCAATTCATTGAACACGCTGGACAATTCGGCGATACCATCGGATGCGTAAAGGTAGTGAGGGGACAGGGCAACGATGATACTGGGCACGAGTTGAGCAGGGTTGTACAGGTCCGGCGCCAAAGTAATCTGAATCGTGGCTTTGCCTCTCTTGAGTTCGGCTGGAGTCCGGAAGTTTGATGAATCGTAATTTTGACCAAAAATTGGAGGCGCTCCAGAAAAGGGAGAAGGAGTGAAGGCAAAGCTAGATGGGACGGCGCCTCAGCGTTTTTACAGAAGACCACAAAGCAACGCTCGACTCACCGTATCCAGTCTGCTCCCGCGGCAGAATACCATGTCTTCCACTTCGCCAGTCCTTCAGGGCTTGCCGCTCGAGATGCTGGAGACAGATCGTGTACCTTGGCTCCGCAGGAAACGAATCTTCGTCAGAGACAGGGGTTCGACTCTTCGAACACCGCTCTGCACGTCACATTGAGTGCCGCGCAGCTGCCGTAAGACGAGTCGCCCAGAAGGTGCTCAGCGATGATCCCGAAGATTTCGACAGGCAGCTTGACGGGAGGTGCTGCATTACGGCTCAAGTTTAGCACTCGGCAAATGCGTTTCGTCCGATGGTACTCACCTTCGGATTCCACCCTTTCTCGAGCTCTATCCACCGTGGCGTCCATGTTCAATTCACTTTGCTCCTTGTTCAATAGCTCCGGCGTCGAGGCAGGATCTTGCAGGATCGATACCATTTTCTGATGGGGTTTGATGAGGTTCAAGCTGTTGTTCGGTGTTTCAAGCGCAGGTAAACGCTGCGTTGATGGTGCTGATGTATGATGGTTGTTCTTGCCGTACCTCCTGGGGCGATTTGCCGTTGAAGAGTCGAATGAACGTTCTGAGCGGACACAACGGTCCAACGGTGTTCGCAAATGTCGTGATGGGCGATGAAAACTCAGGAAAAGGCGTACTAGAAGCGGCTGCGACGTGAGTGTCGAGTGCTTTTGCTCCTGAAAGTAGAGCTCGACCTGTTGATTCCTGGCCGACGAACACTTCGATGCGCGAAGAGTGTTCAAGTGCAAGGTGGCATGGCACGAAGGAAGGTCGCGAGGTGGAGGTGTCGCGGTGCCCCCGCGCCGCTTCATGACGCTTCATGATTCAGATTCGTGTGCATGCGAATTGCGAAGGACGTATAATGACTGCAACGGCATGCGGGGTGCCTATGCACAACCCACTACGCCCCGTCGCACAGATATTGAACCCTATCGATCACCCACCACCAAACCCCCCACAAAGATCCTCCTCAACGATGAAAAGCTGGTCTATCCAACGCGCACTTCGACGCGACATTCCGAGGTAAACTCCGTCTCCAATTGGATAGGAGAATACCAAATGTGAACGCGAACGATCAGGCCTCGAGGCCTCGAAACGGAAACGGAACTCTGGAGTCGACCAGAGTCGGGGGACCAGAGGGCGATCACCGTTTAGATTGCTGTTTGACCAATGACAGTAAGCATTACGTACTAGCCTGGTGAAAGCCGCTCAGGCTGTTTATAATCTCCATCGCGAAGCTCTTTCATCGTACTATCCTTTTGACCTCAACCTCTGAGTCGACTGTCAAGTATCTCTCGCCTCCATTTCTCTCGCAGCAACGTTGGCAGAAGGCCTACAAGTGTAAGTGACGCATTTGACTTGACCCCTATCAACTCTTTTCCTGTCGACCTGATGACGCTCACTGGCAAATTGATTTCCCCATCGCAGCTGAAAATGGTCAAAATTGAACCCTTAGACGACATTGGCTCTGTATTCGTCCCGGCTGTCGAAGAAGAACCGGTGATCCCTTATCAGTTTCCGACACAGGTGGCGGACGATCAGAGACCAGAAACACCGGACTTTGCTGCGACGTCACACTTGATGGAGAAGAGTGTACGCTTGTCATCAGAACTCGCATCGTGCGTCAAGAAGCTGCAAACTCAAGTGAAGGAATATGTCTCGGAGATTGGAAGGCTGAGGAGGGAGAATGACACGCTCAAGAGGGGATCAAGGGAAACACACATGGAAATGGACCGAAAAGTCGACACACGGCAACGCGTTCCTGTAAGTAGCCATTCACGAAGGTTGTGGCTGAGTCGCTGACTCTTTCGTCTATGCATCAGCACGAACCACGCATCAGTCTTGAGCTGCTGGTCTACATCGGTCAAGAACTCGCTATCAACATCAATTCGGCACCCTCGCCAGCTTCGCCGTTACCAGTCGAAAATTACGCACAGACTGAGCCCGATCTTGAACGAGACTTTGGTGCTGGACAACGGAAGGAAATGGTGGAGAGATGGAGGGAAGGAGCTGGCAGCTTATCCGGAGGAGATTAGTGAGCGGAACACGGGACTCACGAAGTATGTGCAGCATGTCGGACGGCTCTCTGGAAGCCACTGAAGACTGATGATCATGTGACTTCGTCAGATACGTCATTTCGGAACGTGGACCTTTGTACGAGGAGCGAAACACGATCTTTAAGAACTGGGGGGTCTGGATACTCAAGACTCCCAGCAAAGACCCCGGCTCTTGCGATGTGGTCATCCGCGGCTCGGTATCCTCTGCAGTTCTCGCCAATCTCTTGGGAATGTCATTGAATTGGGACAGCACCCGATACCGCGATCGACTGCGCCAGGTCAGCCTAATTCGGATCGAGGAAGGAGGCTCGATCTACTCTTCCAACGACCTCGAACACCAGGACGGAAACGATCACAGCCTCACCGATTCACCTGACGGAAGACCCGACTGCACAGATCCTTTCGAATCCGCCTTCCTCGAGCCTGATTCCTGCAAATACATCGCTCTTCAGTTCGGTCACGAATACGCAGCCTCGACTCTGGAACAAACCATGCGCCACTTGATAGCTCTGCACGAGCATTCGTCTCTCAGAGTCCGCTTTGATTATGGTTGTTCCGAAGCTTATGCTATGCTCTTAAGATCGGTAAGCGAGCGGGTTGGCATGACTTGACGCAATTTCTGAGCGTCGTTTACTCGCTCCGAATTCAAATACCGTTTAACACGTTCGGCGAACACCTTATCTACGGAATCGAAATCGAATACGCGACTTCCAGTGGTCTGAGCATCGATCAACTGAAGACGCGGATCAGCAAGGCGGCTGAAATGTACCACAGCGTTTGGCCCTTTCAAGAGACGAATTACGAAAGCAGTTTCATGCGGCTCTGGCGAACCCGACGAGACTTTGGTACGGTCGAACAGAACACCTTCTTCTCGGTCGAAGTACCGGGAGATGTGAGTGAAGGGCAGAGGACCGTCAGCACCCTCGTGGGCCGTCTATACACTGAAACGTTCAATGACAACAACATGTTTCTCACCGTCCGCCGAGAGGACAGGGAAGTGGTTAGGGAGTGGGCAGAGGAGGAGAACTTCGACGACGAGAACAATGAGCTATCGGCGGGGGACACCCGAGACGACCTCTCGAAAGATCGTCCTGTCAACATCAACCTCGATGGTGATGGAGATGACGATGACGAGCTTGGGGAAAAGCCAGATCCAGACCTCTTGTTGCAGATGACGTATTCTAAACCTGCAGGACGGTGAATCTATACGCTACCCTTTGAGCGTGACCGTAAGCGTGTTGCGAAGGATGTAGGGGTTAGCGTTCAGTTGTATCCTAGCTATAGCGCTCACGGACGATACATACGACATTCTCTGTTATCTGATTCCTTATACTTCACGTACTTCTGCGGACAGTAATATCTCTGGGGAGCTGTCGAGCGGTGCCATGGCGACGCCCTTATCAAGAAATTACAGTTTTGCGGACGTGTTTGGCTTGGTGTATCGGGGTCCGGGGAGGTCGGAGAGCTCTGAAACAGTCAGATACCGTATCGACGGCCTTCGGTCTCTGGAGGCGTTGTCTCATCCTGATATGCTGCTGGTGCTGCTGGTGCTGCTGAGTGATAAGCGTCGAGCCTGGCTGCATCTGTATCCCAAGAACGCGTTTCAAGAGGTCCACTTTGCTCAAACTTGCTTGGTGGACGAACTTTGCACCGAAATTGGGGAAATTGGGGGTGGAGTATCCAATATTTTGAACCCTTCAGGCCTCAGGGCCGGCCGCCGAAAGAAACGCCGATCCGGAGTTCGGGTTTTCTCATCAGCCCGTCAGTACATTCAAGTATAACATTGTCCTTTCCTCACGTTTGAACGGATCCCGCATAATCATCATGCCTCAACGATGTCCTCACCACTACTCGTCGTCCGCGGCAACAAGATTGTCCGTACCGATGATACGGAAGAGAAGGAGGTCTTGCTGCGGGGAGCGGGATTAGGAGGATGGATGAACATGGAGAATGTGAGTTCCTCCGCCTGACCTCAATTGCGTTTGCTGATCCGTATGGTAGTTCATCACGGGATATCCAGGACATGAACGTAGGTCACATCGGACCTTGGATGCTCTTATGCTCATTCTGGGGTGCAGACGAAATGCGTGAAGCGATGCTGGATGTTCTCGGACAGGAAAAGTATGAGTTCTTCTTTGACAAGGTAAGTCTCCCTTCGTCCTATCACGATTCCGGACATTGACACTCCTGTATAGTTCCTGGAGTACTTCTTCACCGAGAAAGACGCCAAAGCGTTTGCAGATCTGGGACTGAACTGTATTCGGTTACCGGTACGTCCTCGTCGACCCCTTTCCACTTCTATATGGCTGATAGAACGGGGATAGGTCAACTACCGCCACTTCGAGGACGATATGAACCCTCGAGTGTTCAAGAAAGAAGGTCTCAAGCACCTTGACCGGGTCATCGAACTCGTACGTCTTTTCCGAACCTTCGTACGCCGCATACTGATCCCGCACACAGTGTGCGAAGTACGGAATCTACACCATAATCGACTTGCACGCCGCTGCCGGAGCTCAGAATATTGACTGGCACAGCGATCTAGGTACGCTCTCTCGTTCAGCAATACCCTCTGATGACTGACGGATCGACGTAGGTGTACACAAAGCTCTGTTCTGGGAATACCAAGACTTTCAAGATCGCACCGTCCTCCTCTGGGAATGGCTCGCCGAAGTACGTCTTTCCCCCCTTCCAGACTCATCTAGTATACCGCTAAAGATTCACTGCAGCACTATAAAGACAACGCCTGGGTAGCAGGGTACAACCCGCTCAACGAACCGACAGATCGTAAAGGGACGCGGCTGGTTGCGTTATACGAGAGGATCGAGAAGGCCATTCGGGCGGTGGATCCGAGGCATATCTTGTTCCTTGAGTGAGTACTCCGGTCGGGACGGCTTCAACCGATACTGATGGTTTCTGGACAGCGGAAAGTAAGTTCGCAGTTGGCCTTCCGAGAGGCACGAGTTGACGTGAGTTGCAGCACGTTCGGGTCCGACCTTACCGCGTTCATGGGAAGACCGGCGCTGCCGAACACCGTATATGCGATCCACGACTACACCTCGTATGTCCTTCGTCCCAGCGCAACGAATGCGTACTGATGTTATATGCAGGTACGGCTTCCCCAATCCGCCTGAGGTGTACGAAGGTACACCGGAGCAGAAGGAGAAGCTGCGCAAGTCGTATGAACGGAAGATCGCCTACATGAAGGAGATCAACGGACCAATCTGGAGTGAGTCTTCCCTGGTGTACACACTCGCATTGCTGATCCTCGTTGCAGACGGCGAATTCGGGCCCGTTTACGCCAACGCCCAGGACGAACCAGAAACATACGAAAAGACCAACGCCTCGCGATACCTCGCGCTGGAAGACCAGCTCGGACTGTACGACCAGCAGCCCAAGGCTTCGTGGAGCATCTGGCTGTGGAAGGATATCGGATTTCAGGGTATGGTGTACGTCGATAGGGGAACGCCGTATATGCGGTTGCTAGAACCGTTCCTGCAGAAGAAGAAGGTGAGCTCAATCCATGCGTGCTTGTGCGTGAGCTGACACTGTGATTAGGAACTTGTGATTGATGCTTGGGGCGTAGATGATACGCCTGTGCGAGAGGTCTTCAAGCCATTGATCGAGTGGACCTATGCAGCTTCACCGTCTTTGCGGCAAAAGTACCCCTCGACGTGGAACGAAGCGCGGTACATACGCCGGGTCGTTCGGGAGACGTTGCTTGCTGTACGTTCTCAAGCCCTGGCGCTAGCTGGCGTGCTGACATAGCTGCAGGAATCCCTTTGTGCCGAGTATGCGGAGTACTTCCGGGACAAGTCGTTTGACGAGCTGGATAAGCTGGCGCGGTCTTTCGAGTACGATCAGTGTGTGCAGAGGGAAAGGCTGAATGGTATTCTGAAGGCGCACCGAGGTGCTTGAGCGGGTCAAGTGAAATGCGTCTGTCTGTGCACATCGCTAGGGCATCGTAATCGAGCACAGCTGTGGTAGAGCGGCATACTTGGCAGCTTGCAGACAGGCTTGTAAGCATCGATCACACTTCATGTGCCATCGAGCTTGAACATGGAATGAACATGAGACCATTGCGCAAAATACATCTTCCAATGCTATACAACTTCGTCCCAAGGCACGGGTACATGAGCACACGGATACTCCCGTTCGTAGAAAAAATCGGTCGGCTCAGGCTCTGCGTCCAAGCCAAAGGAGAGTTCGGACCATGCTTGAAGCGTGAAGCCGGCTCGCGCGGCTACTCCCTCTTGTCTCAGCTGTCCGCCGAGAATGATGCCGACGACGACGAAAGTCGAAGGGCCTCTGCGAACCGCTTGATCTTCCCAGATGGTGGACGGGAGGTTCATCTCAGAACCGATGGTAACGAGCGGCAATCCGCTTCTGGGCCAGTCGTAGTTCCAGTTACGATCGAGGATATCGGCAAGGGCTTTCAAGCGGGACGTGACATCGTCCTCGGTTACGACCGTATCCATCAAGATGACATGGAGCGGTGGGAATATACGTTTCTTTGAATCGAGCTGTAAGGTGCGATGTTGTCAGTGTCAACGCGCTGCTCAGCACTCGCCCTCCAATTCGACCCACGATTGTGACCAAAGCATCAAAAACAGCCAAATGGCATCGGATTTTCAATTTCTGCTGCCCTCCTTCGTTGCCCAGGGCGCCAGGGGGCTGACAAGCGGTATCTGCAAAATCCATAATAATGCTGAACGTCGATTCAATCCCGCTGTTGGGCGTCGCGCTTTCCAAATAGAGCATAAAGGCGTGGGTGGGATCCAATATGCTCTGCCCTTTGCACAGGTGATCCTGCCCGGGGGCGAGGAACAGACCGCCGCCTTCTGCTATTCGAAGACTTGCCATGTTGTGCACATCTGCTCGCTTCGTCTCGACGGCGTCCCCGACCGATGAAAGATCCACGCCAAAGACGCACACTGTCGACAGCAGGTCGGGTTCCTGGCATGGCAAGCACAGGAGGCGAAGACTGCCGAGATCGATCGGCTTGAATAGCGTAAGGTGCATGTCGTAAGACGTGGTGGAGTGTTCTTCGTCTTTCAGGTGGGTGGCTGGTACCTCGTATTCGTTTCCAAGTTGGCAGTGAAATACGATGCGCGGAAAATGCAGACGCAGGTCGGCAGAGTAGTTGAAAGTATCGTTGTCGTTGAATAAAAGGCGATTGCGCTGGATTAGAAGTGCCGTTGTCGTGGCATGGGTAATAAGGTATCTGCAGAATGGATAAGCCACGGGATGCCTTTCCAGCTCACTGATGGAACACATACTTTGTCCATTTCCAACCATCCGGATCTTCTCGTCCGATACCACGGAGGAACTTCTCGGCGTCGTAGTACTCGGTCAGTTCGTACAATGCTGGAAGGGTGATGGCGTGGAATGATCGTGATGCACGATTCAAGTCCGCAAGTGTCGTCAGGGGTTCCGTGCTCGTGGTAGGAACCATCTGGTCCGCGAGGTGGTGAGCGATGAGGGCGATAATTTCGTACGGGAGCCGTGGACCGCTCTGGGTGATGAGACATAAGCCCCGTCGACCTAAGGCATCAAAAAGGTATGTACTTACGAGCACCGAGGATGCGGTCTGCTCGCCTGCTGGCATCTCTGCATGTCCAGGAACTGCTTCTTCATTTTGGGAAGCATTCATACGTGCGATGAGTCGCTGTACCGATTTTGGTATTTCTGTGATCCGCTCGACCTTCTGAGCACAACTTGAAGCCTCTGTAAGTGAGCTAGGGGATGCTATCCGCACACTTACATCGGATTGCCAAGGCTGCTCTGCCGATTCCTCCTCGAGACGTGTTTCATTAGCTGTTTTCGTGTCCATCTGCAATTCCTGCGTTTCCCCCTGAACCTTTTCCAGTTCCTCTTGCTCGGAGCATCTGATCTGCTTCATTGCGATCTTACGAGAAGCAATTTCGAGAGACAGCAGTTCATACTGCTGCAGCAGGTCTGAAGACGGCAGTAAGGAGATGTCGCCGGGAAATGTCGAAGTCGACATGTTGTTTTTTGCGTTTCCGTTATGGGACCAAGGATGCAGTGGTCCCTGAGCCTTATGAAGGAGCTTGGCTGGTAATGCTACTTATGCTGTAATGTGAGAGCTATTAGAGTGTTAAACCGTGCAGCAGCTAGTCAGGCTGACTGTCGGTCTGTTGGTGAATGGGTGATCGAGACGATCGTTTCTGTCTCACATTTTGGCTGGTCTGAACTTCGCCAAGGACCCTAATAGCCTGATCAAGTTGGATCATTAAAAATGGCTACATCCAAGGTTGATATCCCAATTACTTAATAATAGACTTCTAGGCTCTGTCTGCCAGCTTTTCACTCAAATTTGTCAACCTGAGCAGCTGCCTCGACCTTGGCCGTGGCATCGTCTGATTCACCTGTGCCGTTGGAACCTGCTGTTGGGACTGAGGGAAAGCTCGAAGAATCATCCCTCTCTTTCTTAACGTGCGGCGCGCGAGCGGATGCTTGGCTGTCTTGTGTGTTGATGTTCGACCCTCCACTGCCTGGCGCTTTGGAGAGCGTATGAGCGGACGATACATCGGTTAACGACTTCGCCGCCGACGGAGCTTTGCTGTCAAGGGAGTCAAGTCCGACGTCTTTTGCCTCCGAGCGATCCGTCGTTCTGATGCTTATGTTCGAGACAACAGTCAGTGCCCTCTCAGCAGGCCCTTTGGCAGGCATTTTCCATACAATCTTCCACGTAAGTACCAAACCTGTCTCCCAGCTATCCATGTCGCTTTTGCGCAAATCCGTGAATTCGGAATCCACAGTCATTTCCACATGACGTTCAGACCATTCAGGGGACAGGCGTCTCAGTTTTTGGAACAGCAGCAATGCAGCCCCTGCGCAATCCCCGGGCAATTTCTTCTCGCAGCCGGGAATGAAGTGGTTCTGCTCGACGATTTTGTCGCGGATGAATTTCAGAACAAGTACGGGCACATTCGGATTGGCTCGACTGAAGGCCGCCCTCCTTTCTCCGTGTACCGCGAGACCAAAGTCGTTTACCGAACGGCCAAATTTGGTTTTCAGACAAGACGCGATAGCCAGGGTAGTTCTACCAACTCTTTCCATGATATCTTGTGCTTGCTGTGCTTGCTTGTCGTCGGTGAGCTTCGTGCCGTTCATCTCTGGTACGTGGATCGCCTCTACTCCGTAATAAAACTTGGAATTTCTCCCCACCTGCATAACGTTGCGGTATCCGGAGGGAGTCATATCGGTCGAGGAGAAAGGCACAGGTGGAAGGCTTGATGAAAGAACGACCTTGAATTCAAGTTCTCCGAAAAGGACTCGTACTACATATTCTCGATATGATGGGGAACAGTATCTCTCTATCCGGTTTATATACGGCCGACCGATATCGCGAGGAGCGATGGCGCAAGACGTGGATGAGGACAAAGGAATCAGTACGTCCTTTGTAATGGCCGGACCTCCTAGTTTGCTCCGACGACCGATTTTCTCACGCTGACCGGAATATTCACCATCGCGCAAGCGGGGAGAGGGGGGAGACAGACCCGGAAGCATACCGTTTCCCATGCTCGTCGATATACGACAGTCGAGGTATCGATACGATGAGCCCATAAGTATTACATCACCTCGATCACAACTTCCCCCCGCGGCGCTGTGCGTACCTTGCACAATTATTTCCCGTCACTGCGACCTCCACGCCCGTATCGCTCATCAAAGCACATACATCGCACCCACAAACGCGACCACCATTCCCAGTCCACCGACACGCAACATGCCCGCACCAGAAGTCGGCGCGGCCGAAGCACTGGGTGCCGCTGAGGTAGCTGAAGCCGCCGCGGTAGAGGTGGTCTTGACCGCTTCCGCCTCCGTCGGAGCAGCCGAGCGGGAGGGCGCGAAAGAAGGTGCACCGGCAACGGTGGTGTGTATGATGACGGAGCTGGCGGCGGAGATTGCACTATTCGTCAAGCGAGGGTTAGGTTCGAGGAGGAAAAGTGTGGGGAGATGGGACGTACCTTGATAGCGCGATCACTGATTCCTCAGCACCGGGAACCATTATCGTGGAACTGCCAACATTCAGATATCAGTGTGAAATCCCTAAACTCGAGTCGAAAGACTTACGTGACAGTAGAAAGACTGCCGTCCGCGCCGGTAACGGTCGCTGCGGTCTCGTACCCCGTCTGCCCCGATCCGTACGACGGTTCCGACGTCAAGGGCGCTCCCATGCGTTTGCACGCTACTTTCAACGCGTCAAAGATTTCGCCGACGACATTTTGCTGTGACAAGCCGGGAATCAGGAGCTGTGCGAGGGTAGAGGCAATGGGACGGTACGTACTGCACAGACTCGATTGACGCATGTCGTCAGGGAGGTGACCCAGCCTTCGTCGTTGCACTGACACTTGCCGTCGTCTGCTGCGCACTACGGTAACGTGTTCATCAGCACCATATATAGTCGAAGATGGAACCCTTACTCGTGGATTAGTACTCTGAACGTTTCGAACGGTCAGCCATAATTTTATCGATTGAGGATAAGGCCAACTTACGGAATCCGCAAAGGCGGCCATCGAACAGAGGGTCAAGCAATCCGCCGGCCTTGACGGATCCGCCTGGCTGAGGGCGTCACCGACTTCATCTGGTGTCGGCGGAGCGACTTGACGGTCTTGTAGGGTGTGCTGGAGGGAAAGGTGTCAATAACGGGAGGATTAGATGGCATTGGAGACGTACGGCTGACGCGAGGGGGATCGCAAGGAGAAGGAGAGGGGGGAACTTCATGCTGGCGGTTGTTTTGGGCTTCGAGGGGAAGTGGGATGCGGGACTTGCATGCTGATGTAACGTTTATGATGTTGATGTCGATGTTGAGAGAAGAGGGAGAATGGCACCGCGTGGGCGACGGCCAAGGAGAACAATAGAAGACTGAGGTTGTCGGATAGGAGTCAGTCTATTTCTATTTCGATCGACGTGACGCGTTTGTCTCATCCTGATGGGAAGCGGGATGGTAACCTCTGTCCGCCCTATCATACTGTACGAATCACTCCTACACGTCTGACCTACGTCTTCCGACACGCTGTACACGCACCTTGCCGCCTGAACACAGTCAACTTGATCATTCCCGCTGAAAGAACGCCAATCCGGCGAAAACGCAAACCCGCAGGAAGGATCGGAGAGCGTTCGAAACCACAGCGATGTCGAGAGGTGCTGTGAGGACTCTCGTGTAGAGACGGAGCGTCTGTGGTGAATGTGAGGTGTTTCGGACCTCTGTGCGTACCGTCATTGACGCCAGACGATCACAACTCAGCTTACAATGCGTGTTGTTTCTTATTTGTTTTTCAGCATTGTAGGACGCCCCAACACCGCTTCTCGAAGACGACATGCCCGCTCGTCCGCTAGTTGCGCTTCGTGACCTCAATTTCTCCGACCTTCGCCTCTACTCCTACCCGGGATCCAATTAATCCGCCGACAAGACATCGGACCAACGTCCGGCGCTGTCTGAATAGCATATCGTTCGCCAACATGGTCTACCGGACCGCTCACTCAGGATCTGTCGAGCCAACGCTGGGGTTCAGGTCTCGGGACGTTGAAGAGCGATTCAAGAGGAAGTGACGGGTGGCATAGGGAGCAGAGCGGGGGAAAGGAAGGATGTCAAGTTCGGGGAATGACAGAACGTAAGTCCCGTCCCGCCGTCACGCGGAAAATACACGAGTCGACTTCTCCACTCACGTCTTGCGTATCCAGGTTATGCATCACGCACCAGAAACTAGTCCGGCAATGTCTCGCGCGGAAACGCATCTTCATCTGGACGGTCTATGGATCGACCTCGTTACCGGCGCGGAAACGACACCCGCCGACGCGGCGACGAGAAGGACGGCAGCTTCTGGCCGTTGCCTACGGGTCCCGTCGGGTATGGACAGCCTGTCTGCGGAAGCTTCAAGGTCAAGGTCGAACCGTCAGAAGATCTTTTGGCCTAGCGGATGAAAGCTGACTAGGAGAGGGAATGTTGGTGTGATCGGTGAGTTCACCACGCTGCTCTTTCCGTGTTGGAGTTGCATGGCTCATCGCTCGGCAACGGATTTCAGGGACTCTGAATGTGAATGTGAAGAGCTGTAAACGAAGAATAACCAGAGCTGAGTAATCTTGTCTAGTGACTATGAATACAAGGGGCAAAGCATCTATCCATCGGGTCCGTAGAAAGGCACCCTATCACGACGTAGCAAGCTAGCTACTCATTCTCCCGCTAGATTCTCTTGGCGTTGACACTCGATTCAGCGTCTGATTCCAAAGAGCGCGATGAAGAGGTCGGGCCGGTAGGTATCTCGTTGATGTCTATTCCTGTCCACTCTCTTTTCACCGATGAAGTATCGTCTTCCATTTTTACAGTACCTCCGGTTGACTGCGCTGTGGGCGGAGGTGATTGGGCTGACGATACAGAATCCATCGCGGACTGATTGCCATGCACAGATGGGCCGGTCGCGACTTCGGAACCACCACTTAGCTCTTTGACTAATATCGCAGAAGACACCTCGCACAACTGAAGCCTCTTGAGCCCATCTTCATCCTCATCTTCAGCTTTGATGAACCGAGCCCCGTCAACGCCGGGATTTGGGCGAGGTTCCGTACAATACACCCGCCATGTGAATGACATTCCGCTGACCCGTAACCCGTTTTCGTCCAGAGGCCCAAAGAAGTGGGATTCGACGGTTGCTTCTACGTCGAGCGCCTCGGAAGAAGCATTCTGCTGCGTACTCAGTCGACACTTCAATTTGCAGACTGCTTCTAGTGTCTTCAGTGTTTCTGCCTCAGCTTCGACGGCAGCTCTGCCGAATCTCGGACTTTTTCCCCTCCCGATGAGGCGATCAAGGCAATGTGTCTTGTCGGTCCGGGACCCATGAACTGAGGATGCGACCCATGCCGTTCCTTCCGCTTCAATGGCTTCGGCAAAAACCTTTTCTCCAAAATCGTCCACTCCGGAACGTTTCAAGGAAGTTTTAAGGCTGTCATGATATTCCGCATGGCATTCCTCACATGCATCGGAATACGGATCTGTAGGTAGGGCTGTTCCGCGATTCGAATCTCGTTATTGACAGGAATCTGAACAGGCGAGATGTCCGTTCCATACTGGTATCTGGAATTTTTATTTCCCGCTCTTTTCCAAGTTGGCCCTTCGAGATCTACAGACATGTGAGACTGGATTGAAGAGTATAATGCTGGCCGTACAGGTCCGGAATCGCCAACGCTAGAAAGGTTGTTTTCTAGAGCCGAAGAGACCCTCGACGCCGCCTAGCAATTCAAAGCGAGAGATACATGTATCTCCTGCCAACTAACATCGGGAGAGTATGCGAATCAGGTCAAAGGAACCGCGACTTCTTTTGTTGTGGCCGGACTACCTGGCTTGCTCCACCGGCGATTTTTCTCACGCTGAGCTCGATGAGATATAGTCCTCATCATCGTGCTTATTGACCGCGCGGATAGCGAAAGACGGATGATACTTGTCATACTGATTGGGAAAGCGTTACATCGCCTCAGCACTACAACTTCCCTTCATATACACGTCTGTAGTTCACAACTTGCCAGTCCCCCATCTGCAAGACAATGCAGACAAGAAATTCTTGTTCAGATGTCTCTCAGTTTTTCGTGCAAGTCGCTGTGCCCCAGTCGCAACAGTTGAGATGAGTATACCAGTCGGGCAAAAGGTCTTCCAACATAACCGACCAAACCCTGCCTTGAAACCTGCTTATTCGCCTCAACCTTTGTTAGATCCACAGTATAGTCTGTATTCCACAACGGGGCAGTTGTGCCAGAAGGCAAACTTGAACGCATATTGTTCCCAGATAGGTATCCATGATGAGCACATCTCGAGTCAAGGAAAAATTCGCCAGCTCCTATTCAGCAGTGAACTATTGTCAAAAGGAACTCAAAGCTTAACTATACAACTCAAGCCACAACACAACCTTGTCGCTTTCACTAGTTATACGTGTGCACCCTGACGGGGGACGTCAAAGCAGAACTCAAAGTTTGGAGGAACATCCTGTATCAGAGGCGTCTCTGCCCCCTGGGAGAGTCTCCGCGATCCCATCGGAAAAGTCGTGCGCCTCGACTGCCTCGATGAGCCTCTTCAGAGCCTCTTTATCCGGTGTACCAACAGGCATCTCCTTCATGCAAGGAGTGAGGCCGTGAATTGTGCGACATGCGAAGTGCGGCAAACACGCGGGAGCGATCCCCTTGGAATCTTCTTGATCAAGGTGTTTCACATGTGGATAACGCCAGGCAGCTTCAAGGTCTTCCTTGGCCGTCTGGGGATCAAATGGTGCCACCGAAAACCATGGTAAAAACCTCGGTTGATCGCCCATGTGGACATTGTAGCCATCAAAGGCCAATCTGTACGGAGTCTTATGCGGTCCTACCGAAATCTCCTCGACGGGGACTTTTGCCGGGTGGTCTATCAACCTCTGTTCTCTGGTCCAGTAACCCGGCAGCTGGGATCCGTCTTGTTCAGGCACTGTGTCGACGTAAGTACAAACGTCGCTGTCTCGACCAGGATCCGCATCGTTACTCAAGACTGAGATCTTGTGGCGATTGAGCCAATATGGTTTTGAGAGCGGCTGATTGTCTGTTGCCTCGACGCTCCAAAGACTCAATCGTCCGATTGTCGTACTTTTAGGACCCCCAAAATCGTGCAATCCGTCGAAACAACCAACGCCTTGGCCGACGACGCGATATTTTCCGTCAGGATGAGCGTCGAAGTCGGACGCGCTGGATGCCGTAGTGCTGGCAGCGATCATTGACATGTAGAAGATTGCTACACAGTGAGTTGTGAATGACTGTCGTCAGAGGGAATTCGGCGCGAGCGGATGGCAGAGCTACCGTCCAAGATGACTTTCAGAGTTGGCTCAGCCACTTTATGCCATTATATAGTGGCCCAAGCTTGAAGAAGCATACCAGTGAAACAAAGGTGGTACCATAAAAGGATGCAGCGGATGACGAGCTGAAAATAACGCACATCGTCTCCCCACGATCGTTGACGGAAGATATGCAGGCGGAAAGCGCTCTTTCTCCATGCAGAAGATATGGAGAGCGAATCGCAATATCATGATGGCTCAATTGAAAGAGTCTCTGCTGCGCTCCAAGGCATACGAACCACAATAACAGAACCAGGTTCGTTCACATTCACGATGGTCTAGGTAGCGTTGGAACAGTGTCAAAGTCAACGTCGACAGCCCAGTTGGACAGACCAACAGCAACCTCGTTTGACCAAACCCTTCCCTGGACTCTACACGCTCGGCTCGACCTTTGTCGACTTATCGGTATGCACTGTAGTGCAAGAACGAGCAGGCGCGACTGTCAACGAGCGTGAAACCACCCTCTCTGGCTTCATCCCAGTCGCTCTACTAGATGCCGGGATGTCTTGTTGCTCACAAGTCGACTGGCTTCGGTTTGACGCTTGGGAGTTCGTAGAGGCGAGTAACGGATCGATCTGGGTCTCCGCAACTGATAGAGCCTCACTGTCGAGTGACTCGAGTCCGATGTCTTTGGGCTCGGCCAGTTTGGTCGTTATAATCTTGATGATGGACTTGACGGTCAAGGTACTTTCCCGGGGCCCGTCGGCAGATTTTCTCCAGTTGATCTTCCATGTAAGCGAGAGGCCGACCTCCCATCTACCCGACCCGTTCTTCTCCAATGCCATGAACCGAGACTCCACGCTCACTTCCGCGTGAGGCGCACTGGACAAGCATGTTAGTTCAGTGAACATTTTCTCCACGGCTTTGACGCATCCGCGTGGTAGCGTTGCCCGGCAGCCGGGAATAAAGTGCCCTTGTACATCCGTTTTGTTGCCATTCGTTCGCAGGACAACTTCGGGGACAAGTGCATTTGCGAGGGTAAAAGGCGTCTGCCGTTCTCGATGTACCGCGAGACCAAAGTCGTCTACCGCTCGGCCAATCCCAAGCTTCAGGTTTACGGCGAGATCCTCGGTCCCTCTACCAACGGTATCGATGATGTATGCCACGTCCTCCGGCGTGATATTCATTCTGCTAGCCTTTGGCGCGTTTATCACCTCCGCTCGGTACGCAAACTTGGTGCCCTTCTTGGACTGTAAACCAATTCCGTACAAGCAAGGAGGCATAGCGGCGACGCAGGGACGAGAGAACGGCGGAAGAATTGATGCGTACTTTATATCATCGAAGGCGGATGACGCCTTGCATGTGGCCATATACCATATGGCTAACCGATATCGCAGCGCGCAAACGAGGACAAAGGAATCAGCACTTCCTTTCTTGTGGTCGGACTACCTAGCTTGCTGCGACGAGTCGTTTTCCCACGCTGGGTCGGCTATCCATGCTGTCTCCGTAGCAAATGACTCTGGCGCACGACGCTTCATCCTGGAGCCGAGATGCGATACTCGTCCTGTGAAAACATCCCACAAATATCACATCACCTCAAAATGACAACTTTCCCTCTACTACGCCGTTCCTCAGACACGTCTTGAAACGATTCCCTTGTCCGTCTCACCGATCACAGAACCAGCATCCCACTCAACAACGCCATAACAACGCCCATCTCGCCAGCACGAACCATCGGAGCACCAGAAGTGTTCCCCACGGCAGCAGTAGTTCCCGCACCAGAAGTAGTGGCGGCCGCGGAAGAAGGCGCACCCGTCGCGCTGACCGTTACCGAAACAAGAGCCGTCGACGTCGGATTCGTCGTTTTCGTCGTCTCCGTCTCTGGGGGAGCTGACCACGCGGACGACGCATCAGTGGCACCCGGCATGCCGGGAGTGGTGGTCGTGGGGACAGTGGTATGTACGATAACGGAACTTGCGGCGGAGATTGCACTGTGCATCGGAGGGGTTAAAAAACTGCGAGGGCAGGAGGGGAATGGTAACAGACCTAGAGAGGGCAGATGCTGACTCCTCGGCGTTGGAAACACCTCCATCGTACGACGGGTCCGATTTCAAGGGTGCTTGGGCGCGTTTGCACGCTACTTTGATAGCGTCAAAGATGTCGCCGACGATGTTTTGCTGTTATCGAAGAAGATGTTAGCATTCTGCGCAAGACTGCTAGAGGAAGAGGAGACGTACGGCGCAGACGCGACTGATGCATGACGTGAGAGAGTTCGTCCATCCCTCGTCTTTGCACTTGCAAGCTGCATCGTCTCCGGCGCACTACGGTAGCGTATTCATCAGCATATTGAACAGCCGAGGACGGGAAGACGTACCCTTGGGTTGTTACTCTGCAACATCGCTTTCATCAGTCTAAGTTCAACTATCGTAAGCAAAGACGACTCACGGAATCAGCCAACGCAGCCACCGAGCAAAGGGTCAAACAATCCGCCGCATTCGTGGGATCCGCTTGCCTGAAAACGTCGCCGACTTCATCCGGTGTCGGCGGAGCGACTTGACGGTCTTGAAGGATATGCTGGACGAAGGTGTCAATGATGGGAGGACCCGATGGCAATGGGAGGACGTACGGCTGTTGCGAGGGGGATCGCGAGCAGGAGAAGAGGAGAAAATTTCATGCTGGCGGAACTGGACGGATTGGAGATTTATCGGAATGCAGTGATCGCATATTGATCTGTCGATGTTACATGATGATGAAATGAACGGTGATGGCAAGGATGCTGCCACATGGGCAAACGAGAACAATAGACTTCTGAAGATGTTTGATGGACGGATAGGAGTTGACCGCTTTTTCGATCGACATGTTGCACGTGACTTGTCTTACGTGCACTTGATACGAGAAAGGACAAGACGTCCCTCATCTCTCCCTTCCCCGTCTGTTAGGCTGATTGTCATCTTCTCACCCGGTAACATGGCTCGCGCTGGTATCGAATCCATGCGGGCCCAAATCTCTCAGTCGCGTTCACTTGTGCTTGTGCTAACCAATCTTGTGCCTGGACCTATAGTCATCGCATGTGCCAGAGCTATGCTCTTCGCCTTCTCACCCCTCTATTGGGATGAAGGAGGATCAAGGCGCGTCATGTCTTACTTCTCAACCAGATGAAGCTGTCCTCGTTCATGCTTGTCACTCTTCAGCCCTTACCTCGGACAGGATGCCCCGCCATCGCAAACCCCGTCTGCGGAACACGGCTTTAGCATGATTAAAACCGGCTGGACGTACGCCAAGCCGTTGGGAAAGCAGATACGAGGGGGATTCCACATGGGAGAACGCGAAATTGCGAGGGATGGAGTGAGTCAGTCGTCGAGCTCTTGGTAGACTCTGGCACTCATTCACGGAGCGCCAAGATGACTCTGTACGTACTGCCTTCGTTCCCAAGCCGTTGGCGTTGGAGCTTACCGATCCCCGGTATCCCTTCTCAACATTCAGCAACGGCTGGACTCCACGACCTCGCCCGACTGACAACATCCCATCCTACGACGCATAGCTTGCGTAACCGATCCTGTCTTGTGCACCCTCCGGCTCTTCTGGATCTCTGGTCCAAAGGAATGTCCAACGAAACCTTCCGCACAGATCTCCGCCGCCATTTGTACCACACCGTTTTCGACCCGGTCCCCCTCGCCGGCGGCTAACGGACCACCAAGTCGACGTCAGACAAACAAACCGGATTCGTGGAATGAGCAGTGGAGTGGAGTTGTCTGAGGGAGGTGAAGCACATGGAAACGAAGGACACACGGCCGCGAGAAAGTGATGGTAGAACGCGGGTCTCGCCGAGTCCGTGACGCGGAGGATACGTGAGTCGGCTTCTTCACACGCATCTTACATATCGAGCCAACGTATCGCAGACCAAACCCCAGTACAGCCACGTCTCTCGCAGAAGCGTATCCTCATCTCGAGCGGTCCACGGAATCGGCGCGCCACCGGCGCAAACGACACCCACCGACGCGTCTGTAGCGGGACGGGTGGTCACTTTTCGGGCGAAGGACTGGGCATCACCCGCTGTGGTGGTCCGGGGCTTCTGTCAAGGAGGATTCACCAAACGTGGGAGCGTGGAAGGTCACAGGTGGATCGACGGCGGATGTTATGGGTGTCGCGCAGCAAAGCGGGTTGGGGGATGAAGAGCGTGTATGGTGGGTGAGTGCGGGGTCGTCCTTCTTTCATCGGTTCTGAGACTCATCGAATTCCAGTGGTTAGGATAACCTGTTCTTCGTACTTGTAAGACGATCAAAAGTATTCATCTATGGCGCACCGATACAAGCTGAGCCAAGGCGTCGTGTCCCGGTTCCACAAACGACGTACATCAACTCTCAGAAGAATCGTTGCGAACTGTCCGTCGGAATCATCCCCCATCTATCTCCCTTCCGCGGCAGCTCTCTTGGCCGCGGCCGCGCTTGCGCATTTCCCGACATCACAACGCCAGGATGCTACATGCCAGGACCGCGGCCATCCATCCCGCCAAAGACCACCAACCTCCCAGTCTGGACGCGCCCGATGTCCCCGATTGCGTGGTGGACGCAATGGCGGAAGAAGAGACGATCGTAGCAGATGCGGATGTCGGCGCGGTACTGGATGGTGCACTAGGCGGTATCACCGCGTCAGCTACTACCGACATACGCGGGGCAGGACTTACCTGAACGATGCTGTACTGGTTGGAGGAACCACCGTCGCTGTCGCGCTCATCGACAAGCCAACCCGACTTCTACTGCTCGACTCCACGTCCCCTCCCGAAAATCGACACATCGTGTTCAACTCGGTAGCCGCCAACGGGAAATCCGTCGACTGGAACGTCGGGATCAGCTTCTACCATACAACGGGATGCGGAAGGTAGCGACTTACGGAGCACGTGGTGTTTGCGCAGTCGAGCCAGGATGAGAGGGTCGGAGTGTCGTTGCAGATGCAGGGCGTGTCGGACGCTTGGCACTGGATGAGAGTGAGTCGTCGTGGTGCGATGGAGAGCAGCAGGACTTACGTTTCCCTGGAAATAGATGCGCATATCAGCGTCAGAAACAAACGGGGATTCGAATAAGACATACAGCTTCCGATGCGGCGGACGCAAGGCACGTTCCGAAACATGGGGGAACACGACCATCCATCGTAATCGTGGGTCTGTACGGTGTCAAGGTAAGTCTCGCACCCTGAGTTGTGCTGTATCGCTCACGAAGCGGGCGATGTGGTAGCATGGGTCACGCTGCAAACCTCGGACGAAGTCGCCATGATCAAGGAAGTCTCCATCCCTGTGACGGAGGTCATCACGCTCGGACCGATCGCACCTTCGTACGGTGCACAGAGAGCGTCGCCTGCCTGGACCGCCTGCGGAAACTCGGATTGCTGTGACCCTCAAATCAGCCACGGAGCGATTGAAAGGAGAGCAAGCCGTACGGAGCATGATTTGGACAGACAATCGAGCGTCACTGCCAGGATGGTGGAGCTTCCGCATACGCAGGGAGTGTCGAAGATCTCGCACTGTACTTGGGTCAGTTCAGTGTATAGCGATGGGTAGCTTTCCGGACGTACGGTTCCCTATACGTTGCAAGGTCAGTGATGGCACGTGTACACGTTCATTTCAGCTCCACTTACTGACGAAGTGACAGATTCCAGTAGACACGCATTGAAGCAGACAGGTGGAATAGCGGCATCCTGACGTCTGTTCGGACCAGCGATTTTCTCGATGTCGGTATCTCTGGCGAAAAGATCGGGCTTGGAGTCTCCGGTGGATAACGCAATGACGCCCGACGCGAAGAATGCGCATACAAGGAGAGCGTTGGCGATCTTCATGATTGTTTCCGTTGGCTGCGCTCTGTGCGAAGTCGGACGTTGCTGACTTGACAGATTCAGTAGCTTGATCCAAATGGTCCGTGGGGTATTAGGGTCGATGGTTGGTAGAAGCACATGTCGGGTTCTCCTTTCTGCCAGACGCGTCAACAACTCCGCCTTCATGTGCAAACCCCTGACACTCAGGCGCTCCCGCTTCCGAGTCAGATAGGAGTCGCGTTTCAGCTTCACCAGATACTGGAATGGAGATACATTGGTCGTATGAAGTAGGGTCGGCCATGCCGCGCGGAGATCTCGTTCTATATGGATATGGTAACGGGTTCGCAGGTAAGTTGGTCAGCGCATCGGGGGAATCTTCCGGGGTGGTGGATAACGCCCATCTCCATACGCCGGAATCATGCTGATACGCTCAAGTTTCAGTAAAACGGCCCGCTAGTGCCGCTACTATGTGCGATGTCAACGCTACTATACAACAGTCACGCTGAAAAGGCACTCTATCTACAACCCAACGTCTGGCACAAGGCGATTCCACTCGGCATGTATGCCCCGATTCCGGCATCGGAACGACTCAACGCCAACCCTTCATTCTATTGTCACTTCCCCGGCTCTCATCCCTCGCGCGCAGATCGGTGTAATCGGCATCCAGCGCGGCACCAGCGTCCCATCTTCACCACACCTCACACCGCAAAGACGACAGCAAGCGCGACGAGGATTCCCGCCAGCGCGGTCCGCGGCCGCACCGCTTGCCTGGCACCGGCACCCGTGAACCCAGGAGGGGTCGTAGGCGGGATAACAGCGGAAGATGATATCGGGCCGCCCATGGATGGCGCGTTGTGCATTGACGGAGGGCTGTTCATAGGTCCGACTCGCGTCAATCATTCGTTCCATACGACCCGGCGTAGGCGGACATACCTGAACGTCGCGGTGCTCGTGAGCCCGACGGGAGTTGCGGTGATAGCTGATGCCGAGCTGATTCCGTTGGTGCTTGTGATTGCCACAGAAGTCCCGCTGTACGAATAGTCAGTTACCTTCCATAGTATAGTTATCGGAAAAAGCTCACGAAGCTGAACTGCCAGTGTTCGATGTCCCATTTCCAGCGACAGACGGCGTCGCAATCAGTGGCACCATCAACAAAGACGTCAACGTCTCGATGCCACTCGCGGACGTTGCCACGCTTGGACCAGCCGCGCCTTTGAACGGCGCACACAGCGAATCACCAGCAGCGACCGCTCGCGCGTAGTCGGTTTGCTGTATCATCGAGTCAGCCGCAGTATCAGACGCGGGGGAAGAATACGTACAGAGCATGCTTGAGTAAGGCAGTTGAGCAGTAGAGCGTAGATCAGCGCGTCGCGGCATATGCAAGCGGGGTCGGTGGGTTGGCACTGGTGATTCTCGATCTGTCAAGCATGGACAACCATTCGCGTCCATCCGACTTACGGTTCCCTACGAAGGTCCGTCAGCCTGGGAATCGTGTCTAGAAGGATGGACTTACAGTGCTCATCACCGCCGGCATCAAACACATGTTGAAGCACTGCGGAGGATCAGCAGCGTTCTGCCGCTTGACTGGAAGGGAGAGCTCTTTGATTTCGACGTGCGGAGTCATGTCGGGCGGAGCGGAGATGGGAAGCGCGGTGATTGAGGGGGTAGAGGATTCCGAGGGCGAGCAGAGGGCGTCTCCGGCGTCGATGGCCAAGGGGAAGTCAGAGTCCTGCGGAGGTTGTCAGCGCGAATGGAAGGACGGGATTGCGGAAGACGTACGGAACAAGTGTAGTAGAGACAGTTGACCCATGAGCTGATGGTGGGCGGATCCGCGCAGATACAAGGTGTGTCGAAGATCTGGCACTGCTAGACGCTAAGCAGCAGAATCGTTTTGATGAATATGGGAGCTCACGCTTTCCTGATCACGCACACGGACAACGTCAGCGGCGGGCGACGCACTCCCATTGCAGAGCTGACTTACCGATTCTGAAACAGCAGAGACCAAGCACGCATCGAAACAAACCGGAGGAGGGCTCTGGCGAGATACCGATGTCTAGTATGCAGGATAAGTACCGGACGGTTGCGGAAGACAATGCGCTTACTGCCAGCGACATCAAGGGCAAACAGGGGAGTAACATTGAGAAGAGCTTCATTTTCGGCGTCGCTGTATACCTTGGTCGTCGAGAAAGTGCAAGATGAGATGGCACTGATCCTGGTGATAAGCTACGAACGTTGGATTGCTGAAACAGATGTATCACAACATTCCCCCATCAGAATCTCTGACTACCTCCTCTCCGTAAGCGCGGAACTCTAGCTCGCGATCCCGCGACAGGGGTCGCGTTTCAGATCAACAAAAGCGCGTCATTTGCGGTATTTGTTGCCCTGCTGTTGGACTTTGCAGGAGAACGGGGGGCTTTTCCAAGGCCATCTATGCAGCACTGATTCATCACCTTCCAGTAAGGGGTCGCGGTTCTTTCCTTTGACTGTGAGGGTTAATTGGCTTCATCTTTCCGTTTGGGAACTCCGCCGCGCTTTCCTGCCGCTTGATACCAGGCGACACAGCAGAGCCTGGGTGGAACTTAGAAGGGTCAGCGCGCAATGACTTCTTTTGTGAAGCGAAGGAATGATGTATGTGCTTTCTGCAGATTTGCCACCTATAAAAGCATGCTATATGGGAGACTGAGCAATAGCGCTAAGTCCATGGCCTCAGATATATTCTATCTGCTTTATCCTATTCTGCTGCCCTTGACAAACGAACTCTCTCCGAATCTCGCAGATCCTGGAGGTGAATAGTAGCGTAACTCGTTGTTTACCTCCGCAGTCCCTCGTGCAGCTGTTACGGATCACCCAGACTTCTTCAGGCACCGTCGTTGCACAATGTCTCTCGTCACTGCGACAAATCGTAGCCTCGCTACGGGCTCAGGCCAAAGCCAACTATCAGAAAGATGCAAGTCCAGCCCCGAATCGGACTCAATCGCTGGCCCACAACACTTCTCAACCATTGGTAACTGCACCGACAGCATCGACAGTCGCGACGGCGATTCTCCGTCTCCAATCCCGAAAGCTGAAGAAGCCCAAGGGGACATGGCTAGGGTTTTGCGTACCGCGAAGGGGGCCGCTTTCCTCCAGGACCACTGGTTTCCAATCAAGGAGTCGTTCGCCAGAATCGGCAAACTCCTGCGAGCCGGCCTCCTGAACGAAGGAATGGAAGAGACACTCCAATGGTTTGAAGAGTTTGACGAGCGGACGGGTCATCGCTACAAAGAATGTCCGAGTTGGATAGCAGATGAGCTCGGAAGGTGGATGTCTAATCCTGTAGCCTCTCCGCGATCTCCCATCAAGCACATGTTTGCAGCGTTGGGGCAGTTGAAGGCAGCCATTCGCGAGCTCATGTCCCGGGAAAAGGCCGGCACATGGCATATGCCGGCGCTTTATCCGAATCTCAATCGTAGAAAGTTTGGTCAAGAATGGCGAGCTTTGAACGCGCAAGTGGCGTCAATGAAAGAAGCGCTAAAGGACATTGACCCCGAAGTCTTCGGCTCTGGCTGGGAAAGCGACCCAAACGGTGGTGAACGGCTTTAGTATACGTGAAAGTCTCCAGTGATGCGAGTCGCCGTCTTGATGCGCATGCTGTAAAAGAGTTGTGAAATGCACAAGGCGATGAGAAGCCCAAGGTCCGGTCTATACATGCATCGTAACCCTGCGTCAAAGGACTCTAGTATCATCTGCTATGGGCTAGATCACTCTTTAACTTGTCTGACCAGACACATCGTGACGTGATGTCTGTCAAATAAGGCGTAGGTCACCTGCAATGTTCCTCTCGGGGTTAGAACTTATGGCTTAGGCTTCGTCTGCGCTAGCATATCTCAGTGATGTTTCGTCCGGCTCTTCTTCGATACTTTGCAGACTTCAAAAAGAGGGGTCCTTGGGCTCCCAGTACCAAAGTCTACATCTGTGCCCTCACAGATTATACGCGCCTTCCTTCAGCCGGAAAGGGTTGATGCGGCTGCACTGTGCAGAAAAGATAATGCGCATCCGTCCCACCTCACTACCTGTGCTTCGAGCAATACCCGAAAGGTCGTTGGGCGAGGGGGATTTAGCTGAAACGTTCGCAGGGAAGAAACGTTCCTTTGTCGTGCCCTCGGATGTGCAGTTCACCTTTGGTCTACGAAGGGGTATATATGCCGATTGTGAATGATCGCAGTGCAATGGTTGTGGAGCAGTATCAGTTATCGCCAGAACTTCAGTTTTGACCAATCGGACTTCCAGCTCGAGAACAGAAAGGTCTCACCCACAAGCACTACCGTAGGTGGCAGCACTTTATCGTAGTCCAGTGAGTGGAAGACAACAACGCTAATTACCCCGATCGCAGGAAAACCTATTCCGAACGCAATGTCGCCTGCTCCCTCTATCAAGAGTACCTCCTCTGACCTATCCGTCGGAGATCAATCTGTAAGCGGATCAGAGAGGATCGAGGCGATCCCCTCATGGAGGGTGCGAGAAAAACAGGAACCTGCCATCTGCGACCGGTCCGACAACAACTGCCGCATCGGCCATGGTCCCTGGAACACGCACTCCCTTTATCAGTCAGATTGGCCCTGGATGTTGCGTAGCGCGAAGATTTCCGTCGTCTTCCGGGGCCATTGGAACCTTGTCGGCGAGTCGCTTCATGAGGTCCGCGGACTCCTGGGAGAACACATTCCTGTTCTCAACAATGTCGTAGATGGGGAATGGTATTACCGAAAGTATCTGGTAGTTACAAGAGGTCGATTCAAACAGTTTCCAGACGAGATGGTAAGAGCGCTCGCGGTCTATATGATCAATCATCGCGATTGTCCTTTCCCTGACTTGCTCGAAGAATATGGCAAGTTGGCAAAATTCATCCGAGTTCTACAAGGATTTGGTAGTCTGAGCGTACTCTTTCCACGTCTCGATGAGGAGGAGTTTGGAAGGAAGTGGCAGATTGTGGTGGATCGAGTAGATTCGATGACAGAGGCGATGAAGGAAATGGATCCCTTGTCGTTCATTCTTCTTCCCGACACATCTTCGGCGGGCGAAGAGACGGCCAGCGATTACGATATCGGAGCGGATGAAGGCTCGACGTGGGGAGGTCCTTCCACTGGTCAAGCCCAACCGCACGGTACTGACGGAGTAACGCTCAACTCGACGTCTGTCAGGTCACAGCCGTCTGGGTCTCTGGTCTTGCTGGGCTGGAAGCATTCGCGGCAGTGCGCGCAGTCGGCGTATCGAGCTGCTAGGGCTTGCCTTAAGTCGAAGCTGCTTTTGTTTTGAAAAGGACATTATGGTAGCGTGTATGTATGTCTAGTGAGCGAGGTGATACGAAACTATTCGATTGTACAACTTGGCAGCGTGTCTATATGCCATCATCTCTCTCTTCGAAACACGATTATGAGGTTTCCGCGCCACATCATTGTCCGTTCACTTTCCGACTCCGCTAGCTCTTCCCATCACGCCCCACGTTTCATTTGCATTACCAGAAGAAGCCGCCCGCGAGATAGGAGATGACGAGCGCAACCGCCGTACCGACAACCATCATCGAAATGGAGAAGGGTGGCGTTTGAAACTTTCCCGCGATAGCTTGAGCGGTGGATCGGGATGAGGCCAAGTTTGTCGAGGATGCGGAGAGTCGACTGGAGGGGAACGAGAAGGAGCTGTGATTTTGCCGTCAGTTTCTGGTTTACGTCGAGGGATAGCGAGAAAGCTGCGCACCTGACGGGAGGGATCGAGCTGATTCGGGAGGTGGTAGATGTGCTTCGAGTGGTACTGGTGGTCGACCTAGTTCTAGTTGGCGTACTGATTGGGCTGATAAGATCCAGAAGTCAGTTTTTGACGACCCTTATCCGCAATGCCGGAGGACGTACCGTCGGCTCGAGCTGGTTGAGGTTCGATCACTCGATCTTCCACTCGTTCGGCTGCTCGTCCTGCTGTTGCTGCCGCGAGCGGTACCGCTTGCAGCTGTTCCAGTCCTTGAATCGCTTGTGGTGGATCGGGACGAGGTCCTAGCAGATGTGGAGCGGGACAAGGAGCGACGAGTAGTGGAAGAGGTGGTTTTAGCGCAGGTAGAGTTTCCGAAGGCAAAAGCGGTGATGCGATCTGCAGCCTGTGAACCAGACACAGAGTCTTGACGTCAGGCGCGGGACGGAGAGAGATGTGTCTGACATACAGAGCAGAGAGTAATCACGCAATTGGTTATGGCGGTCAAGGTGTCTTCGTCCCGACAAATACAGGCGTAATCCTCGTTGTTACACTGTCTCAATTGATCAGTCTGAGACGACCCAGAGCCCGTCGGAGAGAGCGGTCCTACCGTATTCTAGCGGAGAAGAAGTCAGCTCCAATCTGCGCCGGTAAGAGGGACATAGGCTTACAGTATCGGAAACCGCCAGAGCACTAGAAACACAGATATCCCAACATGCAGGAGCGGCGGCGTCCTGTCGTATGATCAAGGTCTATCTCACGCTCGGGTCAACACAAGGTATCGTTGAGCACTCAGAAACACTTACAGCCGAACTGAACAAGCAGAAGAATGCCGACAAAACGAGCGTGAGTTTCATGATTAAGCGGTGGCGTCAAGGTATTCTTGAGGATCGATCGTTGCGCCTTAGCGGAGTAGATAAGAATAAAAGAGCGAGGGGTGCAAGGCGTGTGTGGACCGTCGAGGCGGGGGAGAGCTGATTGCGAAAACGCCAGAAGATGAAGATATGAATGTCGACTTGATCCCAAAATCTCATCAGGACCGGATACCCCTATTCTGCGAAGCGCGTCACGTGCCGACAAAGCATTCGCGTTTCACCTTGTTTGGCGGGATTTGTATTTGGTTCGAGTTTGCTGGATCGCTTCGTCCATCGAACGCAGGCTAGATACAAGGCAGGGAGAGTGGAAGACTGAACGTCCTGGACGCGTTTTTCACAGGAATGTAAAATCTGCGGCACCCTTTCTTCTGCTTCAGAATTACATGAACGGGAGGCGAGCGTTCTGGAGCGAGATGTGTCATCATCTGATGCGACTGAGCTCACAATGCCCATATAGACGGCGCACAGCGAATGATGGTGTTCTTGCACGAGAAGCTTGGGAGTTGCATTTTAGGCGCGACCCCTGGGGACACCATAAGCGATCAGGTCTCCAATTCGGTATTCAAACTCTCCATACTCTTGGCCCTTCCGCCGGAGTTAGCAGTCAGCCGAAGATTCGTACACACGACTCGCGACTGCCCTTGGCTTCCGCCGATGACCGACGTTGCGCTGAGGTGGAAAACAGGAGAATGAATAAAGGAAGCCGGCGACCCCAATTCTGGCTCTGTGAAGGGGAAACCCTATATATCACTCGCTTGCATTATCCCATCCTCCTTTCCGGTGATATCATCTATTACTGCAGATTGACGACCGCCTTGAAGTAACAGCGTCCTCGCCAACGATATCATGCGCTCGTCCACTCAAAAGCGCACAAACGGTTCCCGCACCGCTGCGCATGTAGACAAACAGCACAAGACACTTGGAGCTGGTACAGACGTATTCGAAGTTCTTGGTCAAGAATGCCCGCGAGAGATGTATCCGCAACCCAATCGGTGGATTCTGGCCGTAGCTTGCGACAAGATCACTTCGTACTTTGACACGATCGGATTCTTTGCGCGGGACACTACGCCACATGGTGCTGCTTGGGTGAAAGGCACAGCTGGATTGTTGATTGCTCTGCGTAGCATTTCTGCCAGCGATTCGGAAACTCCTCCTCTAAACAGGAGCGTTTCGGCGGAAGCGAAGGAAACTTTGCAAAAGGCCTTCGCAACGAGGACTTTCCAGAACTACTTGAAGTTCTGGATTGACTCTTTCCCAAAGGGCTCCGAGAGGTGTCGAAGGGTTGTCGACCTCTTCCTAGTATGCAGGACGGTCTACCCCTCCGCCCTGCGAGAAGCGACGCAAACATCGAACACGTTGCTCGACAGCCTTTTCGATAAAGGCAGACCACAGAGCTCAAGCTCGAATTCGAGCTTTGGGTGTCAGGGGGTCGCAACTGCCTCTGCCTCTGGCAGAAGTAGCATGTATGAGTCAGCTCCTGCCGCGACGGAGGCAACTATCACGAGCGACAGTGAAACTCGGGGAATTGCTTACCACGAAATGCCTACGTCGAGTCTCCCCACAACAGTCCATCATCCTCTGTCGCCGGTGACGACTTTGAAGCCTTCTCGCTCTCGCCACGGACGGCGGACTCACAAGATCGGAACTGAACAGTCGGTACCGGCTCGACCTAAGCCAGATCAAAAACGCACAAGACAGCAATCAATCCCTCCTACCGACTCCAGGTCAGGTACTATACGTCCTAAGAATCCAAAACAAAGCTTCAGCTGCTTCGGCTTCTCCAGAAGGTCTCCGTCTCCACAGCGTCCTTCAAGAGTTCATACCATAGCGACAGTCGCGTCCGATGTGTCTGGGAAGCACAGAACCGATAGCGGATGGTCGAGCATGCGCTCGAGCCACAAGTCGCGACGGTAGATGAAGTGACATATCGCAACGATCACGCTACTTTGTAAATGACATGGCGGTGTAGATTGACCGACAAGGGAGGAAGATAGAAGGTTACCATGTAAAGGAAAAGATTGTAAAGTCTGTTATATGCTATGGAAGCAAGTCGAGCAGAGTCAGGTCTTCTGAAGCCCTGCTAGTCCAGCTTTGCAACATCGCTACAGCGCAAGCCGCGCTAGGCGCATTGTAACATTCCCGCTCGAGCGAGGGTTTCGCCTGCAAGCGGCTCCTATCAAAATCTCTCGAAAAAATGAAGGTTTTGCGACGGAAGCGGGCCGGGCGGTAGGTCTCGCAAAAGAGCTCTGACGTACATCTTGTACATCTTGGCGAGCGGGCGGGGCGTATGTTCGAAGTGACTCGGGGCCTTTGCTGTGTCGCCAGGCATAAAACACCCCGGATAGACTGACGGAGCCTTTCATCGACGTTTCGATGCCTTTGAAGGTGTTTTAATACTGATGAGCAGCATGACGCAATACCTTGCGCGGAGATTGATTGGTGAGGGGACATCATGAAAGGAAGTCTGAGGCAAGGCAGTCCGTGGTCGCGCAATTGATGAAGAAGTGTTCAGGTCAGGATGCATATATACGTGAACGCCGCTTGAAAGACCGCTTGCCTGCGGAAAGGCTAGCGAATATCGTCAAAAAAAGCAAGACCACCGTCTAAAAAACCTCTGCTGGTTCCTGTACGTCATTTTGCTGGATTACGACTTCGTCTTGCGCCTAGCCAGATACTGACTGTATTTCGACAAATAGTTCCATCCTGCATTGACTATCAGCATGCCCCTTTGGAGATCGAATCAGACAGCATTCAGCGACAGGGAGAAGCGCAAAGTATGCAAAAGGGTATCAGAAGATCCCGCTTACCAGTTATGGGTGAACGGCGCTGCACTCTTAAAGCTTTGTTCTCGCTCGGAAAAGTGGCAGACTCCCATGACAGACTTTAGGGGCAATCAGTTACCTACCCTCGAAGAGATCTGCCTTCTAGCGATGCGGGTCATGTATCGGGCACCAACTCGCGGACCCGCATTGGAGTTCGACCCAGAATACACAACCTACCTGCGTTCGTTTGAGATGTTCTTCGGAAACGGATGCAGAGCGCGGTTGTCAAGCACCGGGTCTGAAGTTGATATCCACCTGACCTTCATCGAAGCGCATTATAGGGATGCGCTGCAGTCAGACACGGTCGCTCTGCTCAAGAATATCAACAAGCTCAAGGAACTCCATGGGGAGTCGCTTTACGGGCATATCGAACAGGTAGACGTTCCTGCTATTCAACGATTGTTGAAGCATAGTCAGCCTAAGCGGAGGGGAAGTGTGTGGTCTATCTTCTGTGGGCTCACCGGGTCACATCGTGAGCGATCGCCCAACAGGACGGGAGATACTGGGCGGCTGTCCTCAGCGCCCGAGCATCAGCCTGCTGCTTCATACAATGGAGCAAGTAAGACTGAAACGACCGCGACTGATATACCGCGAATTGTCCACCGTCGGTCAGGGTCTTCGCAACACCTTTCCGGTGAGATATCTCGCAAGCGCACCGCCAGATTCCCGGACGGCGTTTCTACCCTAGCAGCTCGAACACTCGCTGACCACAAGGCGCAGCACACCAATGCGGACACTACGCTTCTACGACACCCCTCTGAGAGGCGAAAAGGTAAGTCGCCTCTTATCGCTGGCCGCAACGCATTCGCTCCCGGGGGTTATTGGGCTGCCAACAAGCAAGAAGCAGCCTCGACTACCCCGGTCACAGATCTGGATGTGCCTGTGACAGGGGGTATCAGATCGAGCATCGGAAGCTCGGTAAGGTCTCCATCTATCGACCTTTTGATGGTCCCGCCACGTTCGTCCTCTCTCCGGAAGGCGAACCAACCTGTCGGCAAGTCGACGCGAAGGACTGGAAAAGAGCAAAATTCCCGGGCAGGCGAAAGAAGGAGACACCAAGGGCACTCCCGCCGTTCGGATGACCGAAACAGCTTGGACAGTACGAATGGATCCACGCCTCAGCGGTCTCGTCCCCCTTCTGTCCTTGAAGATGGCAAAGGAAAAGACTCGAAGACGGGTGGCAGCACAAGGTATGAAGAACTCTCGCGCCGCCCCTCTGCTCTACACAGCAGTACTCGTAGTACCGCGGCATCTGCGGCGACACGCCCACATCAGACAGCTGTCTCCGCTTCGAAACATCATCCCGGATCAAAAACGCTGCGCCGACGTTCCACGCGATCCGGATCTGTTGCGGAGTCGGAGCCTTACCTTCTTCCTGGATCGGCCGCTTCAACGTTCTGGGCCAGCACCCGGCGCCCGGAAAAGTCTACCGTATCTTCCACTGCTGAGGCACCGCGGGTCACCTTCTCCGATACTACTCCGTCTGATGGCCCTTTGGAAATCCACTCTCAGACGGCTCATCCGAGAACGGACGATCAACGCGCTCTCAGGCTCCGAAGATCTGCCGGAAGACCGGACACTGCCAATCCCCTGGGGGTCCCCTCAGCAATGCGCTCTCGCGTACGACGACCCGACGGGTCTTCCGGCGTCTCTCGTTCCAACGTTAGCCGTGGCTCCGTCTCCGTCGCCAGTCCGCCAAGTGTTGCTGTTCCGCGAGCTCAGCCGTCGAAGGGTTGTTCGGGCCAAGAAGTACGATCAAATAGAAGGGTCAACAGGTCGGAGGCAAGACCCAACTCGATGACCATTCCGGCGCATCTCTCTCCGAAAATCCGGTCCGGCGGTTGGTCCTCCCATGGCTCTACGACCTCTTCCACTGCCGCGGGAAGTCCCGGTCCTGGATCCGTCGCACTCCCCACCGAGCCGCATATCGGGGTCGCACATGGCTTTCCCGAATTCAGTCATTTGGGAACGCAGCATGAGCAAGGTTCCGGAGATGCTGCGTCGACGCTCGTGGGAGGACATGAGTCTCCCGTCTTGCCTCCGGCTCTGGCTCCAAAGATGAACTCCTCAACCCCTCGACGAAGGCAGCCTGTGGGTGACACGGTTAACCGAATCAACAGTGGTACGTTGCCACTCCATTGTGCGCTCATGTCTCTAAGCTCTCTGTCGATATAGGTCGCACTGAACCGAAAGTCCGGACAGCTCACAGACGTTCCGGGTCTCCCGTGGAACCGGATTCTCCTACCCTGCCCCCGTTATTCACTGCGAGACTGAGGTCTCCCAGCGGTGCACAACCGGCGTCTCTCGGAGGGTCCACTGTTGGAGAAAGCCTTGATCCTTATCTCGCTGTGCGCCCTCCCTCTGTCAGTCACCTCAGACCCGACGACCGGTCGACGTTGCGACGGGAGCCATCGGGGTCGTCGTTTGCGTCGTCGGGCGGCAGCTCGCACGCGAGTGATCCCTATCGGGACTTCAAGCCTGATGTGATGATGGCCCTGTTCCCAGAACGTTCGGGCGGGTTCATCAGCCCCGCTACTGTAGCAAGTGAGTATGGCCGCTGAGGTAGGAGAGGAAGACGAGGTGCTTGTTGATTTGAGATTTAGCTGTAACAAAGTTTCTGTATGATAGTTCTTGTACTATAAACGCATAGATGGCCAGTTTTGCTTCCAGGTGATGGGTGCCCTTCGAAGGCATTGTGATGTCTCCGCAGTTTGCGCCGCCGAGTATGGACCATGAACCTGCACGAACAGCTGATCATGAATGAACTCGTCCTCTCAGCGAATAATCACAAGTCCCCTCGGTCGCGACCCGGCCGCCGAACCGCGCCAAAAAGAAGCGCGCCCCTCGAAATTTTGAGCAAGCGCGCCGTTCACCCCTACCAGACCGAGGCTGATATATGCTGCCCTTCCCCTCCCCACCCTTGCATCTATATAATCCTCCCTTCCCTTCAATAGTCATGCAGTCTCCCGAAGCATCGACATCACGACTACCCATCCCTTCCTCCACACCCCGTCGGACCCCATCAGCAAAGGGGAAAGAAAAAGCAGTCGTTTCCGATGCGGTAGAGACGGACTCCGCCAATGTCGCGGCTTTGCCGAGGCATGTTGTCGCGCGGTTGAGGAAGAAGAGCGCGGCGTTGAACCTCGATGAACCGGCGTTCCAGCAGTTTGCGCGGGAATACCTCGCGAAGCATCCCGGGTTGTTGGCCAAGGCGGCACGGAAGACGCGCAAGGTGGAGGATGAGGACGAGGACGAGGTCAAGGAGTGGAAGAGCTGTTTGGTGGTGGAGAAGCCGAGTAATGCGTTTCCTCCGGTGTGGACGCAGGATGGGAGGTGAGTCGCGTCGTCGTTTGTTGTTCAGTATTGTGCTGACTTGTCGCCGACATTTTCCAGATACTATTTCCTCGCATCTGGGTCAACGTTAAACATCCACGCCGCCGTCTCCCCCGACTACCCCCATGTCTCCTCGCTCCCCGCGCCGACCACCACCTCGGACGGGCACACGGCGCAAATCATCGCGTACGCGCTCAACCCGACGAACCCGCTCCAAGTCCTCACCGCCTCCGAGGACGGGTTCATCAAGGTCTGGGACTGGACCGACGGCCGGCTGATCCGGTCGATTGACTTGGCGGCGGCGATGGCCCAGGAGGACGTCACGCGCGAGTACAAAAAGGCCAAGAAGAACAAGGAGGCCGGGGAGAAGACGGAGGGGGAGAAGGGACGGCGGGGGATTACCCAGATGGCGGTGGGCGTCGTGGGTGGGAAGGGGTATATCTATGCTGTCACTGGTTTCCCGGCAGACCATGATTCGCCAGGTATGTACAGTCGCCCTTCTTTGCGGACTCGTGCTTAATCTTTCCTCAGCTCGCTACCACCCGCACGAAGTCATCCAGTTGCCGATCCGACTAAACACCAACGAAGCCTCGGCGACCAACGTCCGTTCCAGCATCCACAACGTCAACCGCAACCTCCGGAAACTCGGCGTCCTTCCGCGTCCGCCGTCGGCGCTCGCCGTCTCGCCAAAGGGGACGTACCTCCTCGCCACGGCAGGAGACGAGGTCTACCTCCGTCGTCTTGTCGCCACGGAATACACCACGTCATGGATCCGCCTCCTGAGTAGGCACCAGTTGACCGTCGCCGCCTGGTGTCCGATGGACCTCGGCGGTGGCGTCGCGTCACTGATCCAAGACACCGAAGACGAGTGGTTCGCCACGGGCGACGAGGCCGGCCAGATCCTCCTCTGGCGTGGGCTTGCCCACGCGTTCGACGCCACACCCGCCGGTAACCCCGCCGTCAAGCTCGAGACGAGCGCGTTCATCCTGCACAAGCTGCCGGAGCGCTCGGTGCCGACGACGACGTACCACTGGCACGCGCACCCTGTCGCGGGGCTCGCGTTCACCGGCTCGGGCGGGCAGCTGTTGTCCGTCGGGGAGGAGAATGTGTTGGTCATTTGGCACGTGGATACGGGGAAGAAGACGTTCATGGCAAGGCTTGCGATGGGCGGGTTGTATTCCCTTGGTGTCAAGTCGGCTATGGCGGGTCAGGGGGTGGAGGAAGAGTATTGGATTGGTGCGAGGGATGGGACGACCGTCAAGATTTCGAGTTCGTCCGGCAAGACGACGACGATCGGCAAGACGGCACGACTTGACCCGCTCGCACGACACGCAATCAAGGAGAACCGCAAGTACCCCTTGGCGTACCACATCCCGACATCAAGCATGGTCCTCCCCTCCTCGCACCCATCCATCATCCAGTTCTACCAACCGACCACGCAAAAAGTCTTGTTCGATCTCGAAATCACGCCGTCGAACCGCGTGCGCGGGATGGGCAAGCCCGATGCGGTGGAGCAGGTCAGGGTGGATATGGTCGCGTTTTCGGATGTCGCGCGGAACGGGACGGTGCCGTGGATGGCGACGAGTGAGGCGCGCGAGGGGGAGGCGGATGAGGGTGGTGGCAGCGTGAGGAGTATCAAGATTTGGGAGTGGAAGTTTGGGACGTAAGTGTAACGTTTGGCTGTTTGTGAACCTTGTGCTGACTTGTTACAGATACGTGCTCAACACCCACTTTGCCCGTGCGCATGGCGCTTCCGCCGTCACGTCCATGGTCTTCCGTGAACCCGCCGCCGCCGTCGGTGCCTCGTCCTCTATCGCCAAGAAGCCCGAGATGCTGCTCTTGACTACGGCCGAAGACGGTTCCGCCAAGATGTGGACGATCAAGCGTGGAGTCGCCGATACCCTGCAAAGCGGACCTGGTACGTGTCTTCCCTTCCCTTCCCCATCACCAAGTGCAGGACCGGCGTCCAATGATGATAAACATTTCACAAACTCTAATTTTTTCCCTGAACCTCTTCTTCGGAAGGGTGTGTGGACTAATGATTCTGCAATCCTGAGCGACCCGATCTTGCACTTGATGGCGTGGTTTCGTTCTACCTCGACGTGAGCTGACCCTTCGTTTGCATAGGTAAATCCAAGAAGAACTCGGTTGAAGGTTAGTGTCGGTTTCCTTTCCTCTACCCCTCCCCTTCGAAGGCACGCTGGCATCGCCAGCTTCAATGATGACATACTTTTTCAAGCTCAACAGTCTTAATGATCCTCTATCCTTCGCAAGAAGGGGAGCGCTTCATATGTTGATCCACCTCTTCTTCTTTATCTCTGAGCCTCATTCTATCCGTTGTCGTGTTCTTGTTCGTCGAACGTATCGCTGACATGGCTTTACTCCGTGAACAGCTTTCTGGGCCCTGCGTTCCACCTTCAACTACCAGAACCTTCCGGTCTACTCGTCCGCCATCTCCGTCGATGGATCTTTGCTCGCCCTTGCTCAAGGCACCGTCGTCACCCTCTGGGAAACGTCTTCCAACGTCTTGTTGCGCGTGTTTGACACGGCCGACATCGAAGGCGTTCGCAAGGTGCAGTTCCTTGGGTCGGAGGGACGATGGCTCGCCTTTGCCGGTCAGAGTCGGGGTGTTGGGGTGTGGGACCTGTTGAGCTGTCAAGGTATGTCGTCTCGGTCAACATCATTGACAAATGCTAATCTTTCTACAGCGGCTTGGACTCTTCCCTTCTTCCACCAACACGAGATCATCTCGCTCTCGATCCCGTCTCAGCCATACTTCCTCACGTCGACGCTCACGTCCGGTCCGTCACCGCACCAGCAAACCATCATCTCGTGCTTTGGCCCGCACTCGTCAAAGCCCATCTTCCGTCGCGCCATTCCCGCCAAGCTGTTGCAGGTCTGCGTATCCGGCGTTAAGTCGTCGCATGCTGTCGACGCTTCGTCTGTCGAGTTGACCGCCATCGCTAGGGATGGAAGGACCCTCCGGGTCGGGGAAGACGTCAAGCCGTTCCCGAAGCAGATCCAGTCGGTCTCCGTGTCTGCCGCCACTGCTTCCGCTCAAGGAACAAGTGTCAAGACGACCAACCTCTCCATCTGGGAAGAGATGTTTGGCAAGAACGCCTTTTCATCGGCACCTACCATCGATGCGGCCGTCGCCGAGCCAACCTCGATATCTTCCAAGCCGTTCAAGGACAAACGATCCAAGTACTCCAAGGTATACGACGGACCTACCACGTCGCTCCCGCCAATGAGCACGCTCTTCGACGACTTCTTGAACGACTTTATGGACGTCAAGCCTGTCACGACCTCGCTCGTGCCAGAGACATCGAATGTCCGTTTCGCGGGTGATGGCAAGGAGACGTCTTCCGTTGTCGACACTGCCAGTGTCATCTCGGAGGACGTGGCTCCTCTGGTAGACATGCATATCAAGCGGGTCGGCATGTCCGATGTGCAGGAGCTCGGGGACTGGTTCAAGAGTGTCGTGTTGACGAGCTCTGACGATGCGCGTAAGTCTACTTCTCTTCTGCTTGACCTGCATTAGCTTATCATCTTCATATGACAGCTCCGAAGCCCGCCGCCACACCAAAGGCCAAGACGAATGGAACTGTCTCGCACCTTGCCACCTCTAGTACCCCGATAGGAAGCGCTGCGAAGAAGGGCAAAGTTACTCCTGCCAGTGCGCAGAAGGGCATGTCGGTCGATAGTCCTGTTTCTGTTGGCAAGAAGAGAAAGGTTGTACCTGCATAGGTGGTGCAACGTGCCTATCGTAGATTCAATGCATGGTCATATGACTGTCATATGATCGAATCATCGTTCAAATATCAAGGTGAACTGCATCACAAACACAGTACCTTGCACCCTTGCGACGCACCCTCGACTGAGGGTAGAGACTACAATATATCCGATGATCCTGCATAATGGCGTCGAGCACGAATCGTGGGTGACGGGCGCTGCGACTCGCATCATGGCATACGCAACGGCATCAAACGATCTCAGTCCCCTCCGTCGTTTCTGACCACGCACCTGGCGAGCTGGCCCGCGAGCGAACTGGAGACGGAGGGCGTGAACCTGCCACAGATGCGGTCGTGGGGCATATGATCGCATCCGCCATCTCTTCATCATCCGGATCGTCAGGGTGGAAGACACGTCGGATGTGGCGTGGGAGTTTTTCACGCAGCTGCGTGGCGTGGACCTCGACGTATTCTGGGAGCTTCCTGCGTACCACTTCGTCCTCCTCGCAGTACTTGAGCGCCAAACCGAGACCGTCAACAAGGATGTCAAGATCCTCCTCGTATCCGCGCGAACCTTGCTGCGCCTCCTGGTTACATGTGGGCGCACTGTCACGGCGACACTCGGGATGGCTACAGAGCTCTCTGTGAAACACATGCAGTCGAGCGAGCCAGGCTGCCCTCGCCCAGGCTAGTACATTTCCGGCACCGTGCGATAGTGTGCAGCTGAGGTTCACCGAGTCAGCTGATGACTTTACAGCCTTCCAAGCTTGTCTGCTGGTCTGTATTTTATCGTAAACAGCCTTACACACCCCACCGCCATAAAACAGAGGAGTTGACATCAACTCGAGAGCGAAAAAGTGACCGTCGATGTCGTCAATTTCCTGTTGTCGTCGAGGCCAGAGAGCTCGAAAAAGTATCGGCGGGGCGTTTATGGACATGATTGCGACGTCGCTACCGTTACTGAATAGGTTGCGACAAGAATGAAGTGACTTTTTGTAAGTGCCCAGCTGCAGACAGTCAATCGCTGCTTCCTAAGGCTATTCAGCGATGCAGGAGTACCCGATTCGCGGCCACTCCTTTCATCGACCGACAACCACATGCCTTCGGTGATGATATGGTCAGTGCTGCATTAGTCTCTTGTCAGAGGAGCTCCTGCGCTTAAGCTGAACCAAGAGTGTGTTCGTGGTACGATCACGACCTCATTGCATGACAACATTCTGAAAAACACGGCATTGTCTCGAGTAGGTCTTCACGGACGACTCTCGACTCGATAAACGGTTTCAGTAGACAGCTGGTGTTGAACCAGATGTATAGAACGTTACATACGCTACAGCCTTCAAACAACTTCAGGCGGGCTACTAGGCATAAGCGCCTTCATCGGAGGCGACCGAATGATCCGAGAAAGTTGGAGAGCTGGCGCGAGAGGTACTGCGAGAGCTGGACGGCGATGATGTTTCTAGACTCTGGGTGACCGCCGGTAACTCGTCAGTTTCAGCATGAAACACGCGCTCGACGTGGTCCCGAATCGTCTCAAGGAGGTTGAGGCTGGAGGTAAGGCTGTTTTCATTGATGCGATCCTGGATCGCTGGAACCTCGCCGGAGC
Organism: Naganishia kalamii; assembly: GCA_022813745.1. Taxonomy (NCBI): domain Eukaryota; kingdom Fungi; phylum Basidiomycota; class Tremellomycetes; order Filobasidiales; family Filobasidiaceae; genus Naganishia; species Naganishia kalamii. The sequence continues at coordinate 91,356 of JAKLLX010000089.1, forward strand.
AAATCAGCCCCCACTTCAGACCTCCTGTTTTCGTCGTGGAGCTGGCTTCGCTCGAAATCTGCTGGGGGGTTTCGTTCGAGGCAAAGGGCGTAAGCGCCGAAGCGCATTTCTCGCAGAGCTCGATGTGGAATTCTTCGAGAACGTCCATACATCTCTTCGCCCATTCGTTCTTGATGAAATTACCTTGGTCTTCCGCCCCCCATGCGTTCTCCGCCTTTACTCGAGCTGTCTCCCACGTGGCTCGATGCGTCATGAGAGTAGTGTAGATCTTGCTATAGTCTTCGTTGCCTTCGCACAAGGGCTTAAGTATTTCTAACCGAAGACCCAGTTGCCTGCGGATCTCCAATGCTACCGCTCTTCCACCGCGATCCCAAAAGATGTTGATGCGTACTAAGGGGGCATAATGCCATTGCGTCGGTTGTAGCGCTTGTGGTTCAAGAGAAGACATCAGTAGAATGGACCTTGGAATGACAGGTATTCCTCACAGACCAGGCTACTAGAGAGATAAAGGGATCTGTGGATAAGAGACAGTATAGATTATGAGTCCCTGTGTATTATATAGTAATGCTATGCGCACTCGTCTGATTAGAAAAAGAGATCCTTTCATGGGTCAAAATGGCACGTATACTGGCGTTGCACCGTGTCGTACTAGGCCTGGTCTTTTGCCTTACATTTGGAAGATTAAGGCGAGTCTCAATGGAATCCCATCCTTTGACCGAGTGTTTCGAAGGAGAGAGGAACTCCTGGATACTGAGCTATCTATACATTGATATTTCTCTCGCCGCAAGGAAGACGCTGATCTTTAGGCAAGGCCGAGCGCCAGTGAGACTTTGTCCTTCGAGGATGATAGTTATGATCGCTCAGGGACACCAGTGGTGAACGAGGTGAAGCAGCGCGCCTCCGGACATGCCTCGGTATTTGCTAGTGCTGATGTAGCAGGACTGATCAAGGTTGACCGATATTTACCGAGTGATGAATACATCTACACCCGGGCGTGACCAAGAGGTGTCCGGGAAAGCGTACAATGTCGTCTTCCGCATTCAGCTGGCCTCGGCACCGAACGATCTTTTCGAGCTCTTCTCGATCTTAGGAATCCTTTCAAGAGGGGATTCGTTCGAGTTATGAAGTATAGCATTGCGCAATGTTTATGTAACGCTCATCAAACTTGGCTGCCTATGTCAAAATGACACGTCATTAGCTCATCGGATTCCTCCCTTTGGCCATCAACCTCCTATCCGTGGCCGTATATAGATTGATGGTCCTTTGTTGTTCAGGCCATCACCTGGAAGAGGCAGACTCATCAGAGCTGTTCCTCTTCACAGGTGTGTTGTAACACCTCTAGACTTATGATCATAGACTCATCAGAGCTGTTCCTCTTCACAGGTTATGGGCCATTGGAGATACAAACAACATCTCTAAATACAGTCTCACGAACATCATCATGCGTTCCGGAACTCCTACCCTTTCCGACATCGAGAAGTCCTTGACCCGTCTCTCCGGACCGGAGAACTGGGCGCCCTGGAAGAGCCGAATGGAAGGAGGATTAGTCCGAGCGCGAAAGTACTACGTCCTCGAAGACTACGCACTCTGGAAAGCTTCTCTCATCTGGATACACGCCCACCAATAATGTTCTAGGGCAATGCCATTGTTCTCTCCATTTGAATGTTTACCTTTTGCCTGTCGTGGCATTTCTGCGTTACATTTCTCCCTGTAGCGATGACAAACTACTGGACAACGTGCCACGTATCGCATAGTGGAGAACTCCCGTGTCGGATCAATGCTGTGATAGTCACTGAGCTTCGCTAACCTTCCTCTCCAGCTATAGGATCTTATGTTGTACTTGTAGTCAAGTATTCCA